>JAPYMA010001261.1:0-164297 GCA_035041965.1 Anisakis pegreffii | reverse complement strand
AAAATATTATAAATTAGTAATAATTATTAGTAAATTTAATAAAATAATAGAACATTATCTCTTATTTCAAAATAATCACAATAAATAAAACAATAAAATATAGTAAAATAGTAATGAAAACATAAACATTAAACATTCAAAAAACATCAAAACATTTAAAAAACATAATGAAGTAATATTTAAAAAAACATTAACATTAAATTAACATTAATAACATTAAGAAAACATTAACCATTAAAAAAACATTAAAACATTAAAAATCGTATGGAACATCAAAAAAACAAACATAATGAATATAAAATATATTGAACATAATAATAAATAAAACATCAAAAAAATATGAGTATTTTCCACAATACTCGTCAGTTGGCCGGCTCAACTGTCCCACCCACCACCCTCCGGCCAGCCCTCCAGCAAATGCGTGTTATTATAAATAATAACACACAACGATTACACAACACAATAAACACAACATACAAAATAACGTCGCAAGAGTACTGAACTCATAAAATAACCACACAAATATAATAAACATAAATAAACATAAACATAAAAATAAACATTAAAAAAACAAACACATAAACATTGAGTGCAACACAAACAAAAAACACTAGGAAACATCATAATAAATAATAATAAATCATAATAGTAAATCATCATAATAAACATCATAATAATAATGCAAAACATAACAAAACAATGCGCGCAAATACCACAAAACGTCAAAAGTACCAGCAAAATTCTTTATCAAAATAAAGAAAAAACATAATCACAACCTAACATTATCAACATAACAAAAAAACATATTAACCCTAAACAAAATATATGGAACATTATAATAAGTAAAACACCTCGATAAAAAACATCAAAAAACATTCACAATAATTACAGCAATAAAATACTAATAATAATGGCTACCTTCTAGAGGTAGTCGCTCACCCGGTACCACCCCTATAGTCATACAAAAAACAATATCAAAACAATTATCTCCCTAGGCCTAGGTTGACATATAAAAAGCATGAAAAAACATCAATCGAAAAACCAAAAATAACAACAGCACAAAAACTTCAAAAAATAATTACACATCATAAATTCTATCATCATAAAGAGAAAATAAAAACGTCAAAAAATTCAAAAAACACAATTCGGCGACAAAAAATTTTCATTTGGATGTGATGACGAAAAAACAAATTCGATGACAACAACATTTTATTTGGATGTGATGACGATGACAAAAAAAACAAGTTGATGACGAAAATCTTTAAAAAAGCACGAGAAAACACGAACAAAAAAGAAATCGCATTTTAGCAAAAATAAACAATATTAGCAAAATCATTTTTTCATTCAAAAATATACTCATAAAATTCATAAAAAGACAGTAATACTTGCAAATACTTTTTAAAAATCACTAACTGAAGGGTCGCTTGTGACCCAGATGATAAACGGCCGCTTGTGGCCGATTGAAGTTCTTTGGAACTTTTCCTCACGGTACTTGCTATCGGCTTCGTGGCCATACTTAGCCTTAGATGAGGTTTATTACCAGCTTCGGATTGCGATCCCACGCAACCCTACTCCAAGGAGCGACCAACCGACCGTCTTGAAACGATCGGACAGCCGCACCTATACGCTACAATTCCAAGCGACCAGTGGTCGATGGATTCAGCGCTGGGCTTTTCCCCTTTTGGTCGCTGCCACTAGGGGAATCCTCTTTAGTTTTTTATGGCCGCTTGTGGCCTTAGCTTCGATTTGCCCATTGTATTGGATGGGCAAAGATCTGCAAAATGAAAGCACTACAGTTATAAATGTCGTCATCATTTCTTAATAAATTATCGAAAATATTCCATCCAAAGTACATCATAATTTCCATGTAAAGTCATAATGAAATGAAAGAAAAAATGGAATCAACATGGAAAACCAAAATACTTACACATATCCAAGAGGGTTCCTATCTTAACCCTCCACCGACCGGCTCTTTGGATTTTGCCGTCGGCAATACGTCACGTCCACGCGCGCCGTAAAACTGACGCGCCATTGAAAATGCCTCGTCCGATTTGTCCATATCCAGGAGGGTGAGACTGTGCATCACCCTCTTTTAAACAACCAATCTGCAAAGAAATTTGAACTATAAATTATCAGACACTCGCGAAAGATAATAACGGTAATAATGAATAAAGATACGGGAGGCTGAAGTCAATAATCAGGATTACTCTCAATTATATGGCGTGTTGTATCATCGTTGTAATTTCCATCAAGAGGAGAATCAAATGAAAATATGAAAAAAATGAAAGGAAAATCGAAGTAAAAAGCTAACGTTGAATGATTTTTCCGCATTCGCAATCGCGAACGGAAAAACTGCATCCAATTTGGCCTGTAAGGCCCCTGTGTAACGTTTGCCCCTTCAGACCTTTGCTTCAATAGTGGCCGTCAGGGGGTTTGCAACACGGCTTGCCATCGTGCCGTGAGGATGGATATGGGGCATTTAGTTTAATTGCCCAAGTTTCTCTGAAATGCAACGTGACCATTTAGTCAGCCGACGAAATTCTATCAAAAAAAAACAAAATAATGGAGATTACTAGATTCGTCATCATATTGCAGCAGATATCTATTTCAATAATCGGAACGAAATTCCAAAATACTGCTATAAAAATAATTTCTGAAATGAAGTACTTACTCGGATGTTGATGTTTTCCATCCGGAGTCGCAATGTGTCGTCAAACGTCCATTTGACGTTCCCCTGATGACGATCACATGCGCTGAAAGCGAAGGTATTTTAATATTCATAATAACGTTTCAACAGTCATTTCCAATTGATCGAATAATCATCACATCAATCGCGATACACGACGTAAAACCATAATGGCCATCAGAAGCTCTTTGTTGAGCTGCTGATAACATGAAGTTTTACTAAACGAATAAACTGAGCGAGTGATAACGGAAACGCAAATCTTCACGCTGTTTTAATGAATTCTAAAACACTCAAGCGGCAGGATATGACATTTCCGAAGAAATGGCTCAACCAATCGTACGATGACGAACACATCTTCAGCACAAATAAGAATTAAATAAATTATTTACAATTAATAAATTAAATTATCCTGATGTGATGAAGACAATCAAGTTATATCCACCAAGTTCCAAGCAATAATGACCATGTGAAAGATTTTCATTTTCGTTTTCTAGAATTTAAGAGCTCTCAATGGATGTTGCTGAAGATGATGGCATAACGAGGATTAATTGACGGTAAAAAGTATTCTCAAGAGTTGAATTAATCCCTCAAAAAGTAGCACCAATTGTGTAGTTCTGAAAAAAAACGATCTTTCTGATTTCAGGTTAATATTTGGGATGTAAAAAAATGGTTTGCGTCATTCGAACTAAATTCGCGAGGTGTTTTTTTTTGGTAGATATTTTCTGAATTCCGATAGCTCTGTTGTACACAGTGAGTAGAACAATACAATGAGACGTTGACTCTTCGCAGTTTATTCGTTTTTGCAATTATCCAAACGAGCGATTTTTCCCATATTTGTCTTGATAATTGTATTCGACGAGTGTCAACATTGTTGCTTTTTGCAATGGGAATGCGTTTTCCTATGAAGCGCATGTAGAATATATCAATCAGAGGTGTGTAGACCTCGGATCATTACGTTCATCCGTATGCAGCGAACGGGCAGCATTTCGATGTTGATGTTAAAAACCTCGAAAACGTTGAGAAAGAAATACATGTAAATCATGATACTGTCATTCATTGCCGTCAATACATTTTACCAATGCAACCTCGATGCAAAACGTTGTTCACCTAATGTTGAGTAGGAAAAATGAAACGATTTCTGATGATTAGATGAACTGAACCCGCATTAAATCAAGGATTTGCATGATGAGATGGAAACCTCAGAAGAATGGTTCAGTTTAAACATAAAGTTGTGGAAAACTCATCATCAATTCTCACTCAGCAATCAGTTATCTATTTAATAATTATTTTCATCAGTACATAGAGAACCACAGTTGGAAGCGATTCTCAAATGAATCTGGATTGGTGAGCAACAAGCTCCGTAATTCCACCTGGTCTCTACTCTACTTCTCATAGTTTAGTCATTTCTAAGATTGAATTCTGAGAAGCAGCAATTCAGCTACAAACACATTCGATATCTTCATATATCCATGCTTTCGTCGAATTGCTGATCTCTTGAGGCAGATACATAATATGATCAGAACTCTGGAATCAGCGACAAATTTTCCACAACCTCGAACCGTACTAATAGTAAGTATTATTTCAGCAAGTTTCAAAGTGAATACTGTTGTTGAACATTTTGTAATTATGGTAGATATCATCTCAGTGTTATTGGAAAATTTCTGTGAAAAAATTTGCATGGATACGCTTATAAAGCAATTGAGTATAAACGATCACCTCAGTGCTGCACTGTGAACAATTGATCCAAAAAGTTTCACGATACCGTAGTCATACTCTATCACGCATATAATTCAATTGAAAGATGTTTGATTTCGAAGAAATACGCTTGATGCCCATTACTAAAGTTGTCTCAATTTATCTGCCTTTTATGAGATCAAAAGTTCATAACTTGAATCACAGCGAGTTTGTCTGTTTTCAGTAAGTTTGGTAAATCACTACGATAGTGGACAAGTTAGAAATGAGTTCGTAATTGGAAGAATGAATCAGTCTCAAGAAATCAGCATTTCCATAGAATCAATTAAAAAGGCACTCGATTGAGACCGTTACTTATAAAATCAACCACATCAGATCGTTAAACATGGTCTTTCGACAGAAATCCCCACACAACATTCGTTCGTTTATCTCTTGTGAGTGTTTCGTTTCATTTTTGAAATTGTTCATTTCAACTCTCAATAGATTCTCTTTGAACTCTTTGAACAATAGAAATATTCAAAAAATAATACCAGTTCATCATAATGTATAATAATAACAGTGATAAAAATAACCTTGATTCTAACAATAACACTAATAATAAAAACAGTGATATTATAATAAAGTTATCAACAATAACAACGGTAGTGACAACATTGATAACAGAGAATAACACAGACTATAACAACAGTAACATCATTAACAGTAATAATCACAGTAGCAGAACTTACAGCAATAACGTAAGCAGTAATGATAATAATAACTATTATTACTTTTATTATTACTAATAAGATAATAATAATTAGGTCATTGCTCTACTTGCAACTGATCACTCAGGGGCTTGTTCTTCATTCTGCTGGGAAGACCTGACAGAATCTTCAGATTGTCTTCCGGTTTGAGTTTCTCTGATTAGTTCCTTATCAATTCCACTCATACCGAAACGATAGATCAAAGCCGATACGAATCTGAAGTGCATCCGTTTGTTAGAGTTGCTACGAGGATGATGAAATCAGCGAAGGTTCAAATATCTGATCACCCCAGCTTTATACTAGCAAGTACTAACTGATTCATAAAGAAAAAACGATACAGTTAGTCAACATCCACTCGTCACTCATTCAAGACAATCCCATGACCACGAAAATGCGTAATTTGTTTCTGTTCCCCGTAGACTTCAAACCTTCAAACTTGAGCGATAGGACACTCAGGCTTTAATTTGAGACGATCAGAAATTCGCATATCGAAAACAGCCTCGAAACTGCGCGGATCTTGAATGGAACAATCTCTTGTTTAATTCAGTTGTTGCCCATTGAGCAAAGAAAGCGTCAGCAGCTAACAAAAAATGAGGACTATCAGCAACATCGATCTACTTTTATATTCTATCACTGGTGTTTGACTAAGTATCACAAAGGCTCAAGTTACTGTACTTGAACTCACCGTGCAACTATCATGGCCGAATGAATTACTGTCCTTATGGTGTCGTTGTTAGGTACAGAACAGAACTGACTATCTGTTCCGCAATAGCCCACTTCTTTTTTTAAGCACGTCCAATTGGCGAGCTTATTCCATGCAAACTTCGAGAAAAGTAGTTCTGAAAAATACACATGAATCATTTTCCTTTCACAGTTAACACTGCCTCAAATGGAAGATAATCGTTTTTCATTGAATTATGCCGAATGATACATCTATGCTTACTCTTTTCATGGTAACCTCTACCGAGCTACTCAGTTGCGTTGTACGCATACGAGAAACTCGCTTTGCATTCGATGAAACTGACGACAAGTTGACCACATATAACATAGTGAATTTTTTGGTAGAATAGAGCTGCTGCTCAATAAACCAATGAAATACTTAAGCTTAAATGACAATCTGAGTGAACGTATAGAATAGTTATGCAATGCCAGAAGCAAAACATCCTTCCCTTAACCAACTCATCTACAGGCTGCCTTCAAAAAATTTCAGAATCCAGTAAGAGATAATTTTTACTCTCAATATTTATTGCTTCTGACAGCGTTACAGGGAGATATTACTAAATCCCAATTTAGAACCTAGAAAAAATCAAACTGTTACATCATTGGGCGTTTTCACAGGTGCTGCACATCAAGAAAAATTTTCACATTATATACGTCTGCAGGTTTTTTTGATACTATGATAACCGACCGAAATACAATGAAACCGAAAAAAGTTATTGAAAGGAAGTTCACGATCATATTCACCAACTGCTGCGAGACACAGTCCTTGTTTTCCAAAAGCTTCTCTACGCGCTGCATCGTTGACGGATCTGCAATAAACAGATTTATCGCCGAAAAATGCTTTTAGAAAGTCTCAGCGAGACTCATTGTGCTCGATCACATGATACAGGATTGATTTCTGCAGGCAAATTTTTCGACCTATTTGCGGATCGATGATCGGAATGAGGATGTGCAAAACTATGTCACATCTTTGGACTCAACTCAGGAGACTGATCAAAAGACGTCAGGGAAATGCATCCAACCAGGAAGCGTCAAGGGAATCCTTCTATCAGCGCCTTGTTGAAAAACGATCGGTTTGGAACAACTAAATGATCTTGAATGATACCCAAAGATTGTTTTATATATGTGCTTCAAACTCATTTGGATTCTCAGCTACTGAAATCAGCAGATTACAACCAGGGCTCGTGTAGCTAATCAGTCGTACCGAAGAATGAACATTGTGTTCATCATGATAGTGAATCCGCCTGTGCCTGCTGCGATGCATTGCATCAACAAGTAGAAGACGAACATCGTTCGGCATGCCGCCTCACCGCAGAACTGACGCGACACCACCTCCTCTCGACTATTCGCACAGTGACAATCCCGAAAGGCCTGAAATCGATGTTACCAGATTTCTCATTTGACTGTTTATCACAGTAATCCTCACGTTCGGGTGCTCCATTACCCCATTCGATGATCTGGCAGGCCAACGCTACCCCCCTCCCACGAATGCAGGAACTTACTATTTCTACGTCTAACGACAGGAACAAACGGATAACCGATTCGGAAATTTCTCAACGGCGTGAAAGAAATTAGTGTTACAGACCGTTGCGTTCCTCATTATTACAATTAATCATAACTAGGGTTTGCAAAATCCCGACGATTTTTCAATCCCGGGATCGATCGTTGATCCCGGGATAATCCCCGGATCGAGCAGTTATTGAAATATCGATGCCGGAAAACACTACTCTTCTGATGATCTGGCAAGCAGCCGTTACCCGCTCCCACCCTCCTCTCTATTAAATGTGGAAATTGCAGATGTTATGTTCAGATGACCGTAACGTTCAATCTTATTAGCACAACCATGATGGTATTCGACATCGCTGGGCCTTCTTTTAGTCCGTTGAGTTCCTCATTGTCAGTATTGCAATGGATTATGATTGCATGAAAAGCTGTTGTCTATGACGTGATCACTTCAAACTGATTCGGATGAATTCTCATTCTTTTCGGACGTGTTGTATTCACTCTCATAGCTATTGCATGCGAATATCATTCTCTTGATGAGTTTTTATCATTCACTTCGTTTCCTTTCACTGCACAGTTCGAATCGATTTCTTATTTTGTAGCATATACTATTTACTGGATACGTTGACGAGTGTTGACAGCCGAAATCAACAATACAGCAATCGAATTGAATTGCTCAACAACGTTCGACAGTCAAGTCATCAATTATAGAGTGTGTTTGATAGAATGAGAATTTGACTTTAATTGTTAAGTGAAATGAATGAGAAATTGGCAGAAGAGAACAGTTTTGATGATAAAAGTTATGAGAGCGATTGTAACAGCCAGGAAAAGAATGAAAACCCTGCTAAAACGGCATTTAAAGACGCATGGACACAATTTCAACGTTGCCATCAACTAACCGCATTTACATATCCGAAATGAAAAGCACCACTATGAGAGTGATTGTAGCAGCAAGGAAAAGAACGAAAACTTTTAAAACAGAGTTCCAAACATATAATAAGAGGATAAACGAATAAACCATACATCGTTATCCGCATGGTCTTCGAGATATGCGTTTAGTGAGCATCCAGCATGACAAGGTGAAAAGAACACATCACCTAACGAGTTACAAACCGGGTATAATTGCGATACATTCTCACATTTGCATGCCTCGTTACAACTTGTATTGAACTGGCCATTGTTCTCCCTGAAACAAGAGCAAAGTCGACTGTATCACACGGATCAGAACTCTCTGAAAGATGACTTGTTATAGTGCAGTCATATCATTTTATATAATCTTAATCTGCAGCTGAATTTCTGTTTCCAGTTGGGCTTGTGTGTTGATCAGATCTTAAAACGAGTTCATTTGCATTCTCAGTTTTATCTCTCTTCCCTCATTAATTAATTCAAAAAAAAGAGATTCAATTGAAGACTGGTCAAGTAAAAATAATGAGCGTTGACTTTGCTTGTTGGGCCAGAACAGTGTAGGACGAGTTACAAGTGATGAACAGGTTGATGAAAGCGGTCATTAAAGTTAACCATGAAAGAAATTCCATCCACGCAGCCACTTGACTGACTGAAAAAATTTCTTCTTCAGTGCACTCTAATTCGATCAAAATGGAACAAAATCACTCCACTTGTGAAACCGTGAAATGCCAATAGATTCCTACCAGTGGCCCATTATGTTTCTTAACAGCAAACATGAAATGTAAGTGTGCTTCCATGAAAAGCATTCCACACTTCTTGACAACCACTTTTAATGAGGTCATTCTTGCTTTAAGAGCTCACACTGATCAAGAATCAAATATCGAAAGCAAACCTTTCAGCTTGTGTTTCTTAAGCGCCATGCAACCAATTAAAGCACCAATTATGAAACAAACTGTGCTCGAAAAACCTGCAATTTTTATGACGGCAGTCCTTACATCATTACCCGATTCTATTGGAATGCAAAAGTATGTGCATGCCAAATTAAACGAAATTGACCCCTTGAAGGAATTCTATGCCAAAAGGCTGGAATATATCCCGTTTCAGAACGAAGTCGCTCGCACATAAAACCATCTAACTATTGATATCTCTTCGAAAACAGTCCTTAGCGTGGACAGGGAATGTGAGCACGAACGTTTGCACGAATGTCGTGAACCAAAAATCTAATTTTCACTTTATTTTTTGTCAAGATATTTTTCCAATCAATCATCTTCAAGATAATATCTGACAAAAATCATGAACCGAGGCGAAATACATCTTAAAATGAATTTGAAAGATCTCCTGCCATAAGATATAATCATAAAGTTCTCCTGCCGTAAAACAAAATCTTAAAGCTACATCTTAAAATGAAAGATCCTCTACAGTGAATGCCATACCATATCACGGCCAGCAAACCAGAGACTTACCAAACCATGCATCCTTTCCAAACTTAAGTGGTACATATCTGGGTATGAACACGAACTGCGCCTTCGCGGCAACAATATCGAATAACTGAGCGAAAAACACTCTCCAAAAAAATTCTTTATCTGTACTCCTTGGAGAAATTAGTGTGATTACGGAGCCACATATTCCTATAATAAATAAGGTTGATTTTCGATCCACATTTTGTCAATATCAGAGACTGAATTGCCCTTTTAAGAAAATTACAGTCTATCTGTCAATGATCATTTCTGGCATAGAACAGCATGAAAAATTTAACAGTCATTTGTCCTCATTTGAGACTTTCGTCAAATCTTTGGAATCACTTCGAAATTCCACTCAGCATGAAACTTGATGCTGAATTTTGCGATCAAAATTTTTCGATCCTCAAATTTGAGAGGATCCAATTCGAAACATTAGTTCAAAAATAAAGATTTTGCACAATTGCTCAACTAGCTCAATGTCGATTTCATAGCAAAAAACTGACGGAGGCCCTTTGAAACCTCAAAATCTCCATTCAGAACGAGAGGAATAGATGACTGGAAGGTGTGACACATCTCGAGGTATGTCACCCTGGGATGACAGACTACTGAGCGATCATGCAAAAAGCACAACGTGCCAATGGATTGGATTGCCGATTATGACATTAATGAGGCGAAGAAGAAGAAAAATTCATTCGAACACCACGAAATAACGATCACTTGAGCTGCCTCGATTTCTTTTGAAGGATATCAATTATTTTCAGCTGAATTACGTTTACCTACCTTTGAGGATGTTCCACATTGTGGTGGCGAAATCCTTCACTTTCGTCGATATCGATCTGTCCTGAAAGCCATTCAAAATAATGGCGACACGCTAGCAAAGGCGCCTACATGTGCTATTGAATCAGCAGTACCATTCATGCACTGGTCATCAGTAATTGATAAGAATTTAGTAACTATATGGAACCGATTGAATTTGAATTTATTGCACTCAATCCATCATAAGATCGCAGTCAATCGCACCTCATAACGTATGTGCATTATAATTCATGCATTTATCAACGTTTGTGCTGTTCCAAAGTTTGTATTCATACAAATATTTTCAACGAACTTTAATATTTTGATTTGAGAATTGCATTAAAATGGGTTGTTCGTTTACTGTGAAGTGAAGAAAATGTTCGTTATTTGCGTGGAAAGACCCATCGAAAACTGTTGAACGTTATGCATTGTTGGATATAATTCATAGCCTTGGCAAATCCACAGTCGGAATTCACCAATAATTACTGCTTCGTTATGGAACAAGATGTTCAGTTCAGAGATCAATGGAATGAAGCAATTCGGATATTGAGTTTTGCAAAGTTCCGGTTTTGAAAATTTGAATTTTTGCTCAACCTGTTGATCAACCTGTGGATCGTGTGGCCCTTCTAGGTGAATGAACAAAGAAATGACTGAGATGATTAACATAAAGATTCCGACTATGATGAACACCCAATACCAACGATCAATTGACCATTGAGCCAAGCGTGGGAGTCCTTTTGTCGCTAAAAACATCTTCAAAGTCATCACGACAAAGTTGTGTATCAAGGAATGAATATTCTTCTCGTCATTATCAATCCGCTTTAAAGGTATTTACCGTCGACTCAATGGTCATCCCGTTTCTTGACAGTGACCATCATCCCCCTTCGATCGGCAACAACAGCAAGCCCGATCGGGTTTTACAGTTCAACATTGTAAAACAGTAGGGTTAGTAAGAAACCTTGAAGTGTATAGTACCAGCGTTGAGTTAGTCCATGAAGTATGAATCCCAGTGCGGGTCCAGCAACTTTGGTGGCAGAAATTGCGGCTGAAAATTTTCTGCTAATTATTTCAACTCAGGGAACAATGCTGAAAGCTATGAACTAGTGAAGAAGTTTGTGGTCACGTTTTCTATCGGCTGAAAAGTTGAGAATTCCTGATTGCGGTTTGCACTCATATGACCGGGATTTACATTCATTTCCTTCGATGTGATATGTTTCATTATTCAAGAATCTATGAATTTTAGCCGTAAAGAAACAAAATTCAGCTAGAATCGCATGGAAATGTCAACTTGGTGAACGCGCGTAATTGTGACAACTAAAACGGAATATTCATTTTTAATGCTGTTTGTCAATCTTCGTCATTGCGAGAATGTTTGCTCAGATAATCAGTGCAATGCAGAAATCCATGTACATCAAACACCTCTCTCTTGGCTTCACCGCTGCATTTGATGTAAGGATCCTTGTATGGTTTACGGGAATGTCATGAGATATTCGTGATTCATGCAGATGTGGAGAAGTTTAGTGACTAAAACTTACCAACGAAGACTATAAACCGGTCTTTATCCAAATTATCCTCGGCAAGTGGTGTGAGGAGAGCGGCAGGTAGAGCACGGCCGATGCCCCAAAAACACAAAGAGGTGACTATCATCCAGAAGGCACCCTGTATTGGAGTACTCATTTTGCATCGCATTTCTGCCTTCTGAAAGCAGCATCCACATTTCACTAATATTCCGACTACTGTTCGCATATCTCAAAATGCATGAATGTAGAGTCGGTACTGATGTTATATAGAATGATCGCCTTGGAAATGTTTACTATTCAGTCACTGCTCGGAAAAGTTTAAGCAGCCCTAAGTAGTCTCCATTTTTTGCTGACCTTTTCGTCATGCAATCTCATTTCTCAGGTTGATCATGTGCAATCGATAAAGAAGGATAGAAGTTTCGGAGTAGCACACTGAACTCACACCACGATCAAAACTACCAACCTCTTTTCGGAGACTGTTGATTAGATTACTGCACAACGCAAATGGTGCATCCATGAGAGTAGAAATTATGCTAGAGATTCGTCCTCTGTCAGTCACTATGTTCGTCTCATTCAGGTAACCCTCAACAGAAAATTCACCTTGTCCAAGTAATCATCAAAATTCGATTTATTTGAGCTAAGTGTCAAGAATGTCATCAGTGCTGATGATGCAACGAGTGATAGCAACTGATAACTGCAACTATCATAAACAACAACTCAACGTTCAGTGACAACTATAATTTTGGATAATTCCATTTCTGGAATAATTCCTTGTGTATTAATTCCATGTGTATCAATCTTTTCCCTGATAAAGCATTGAAAAGGTTCGACTTGTAGTTGTAATTCAGTGTTGTTCGTGAAATAAATAAAATTCAGATGCTCATTTTGAAGCAAACGAAGCGTATTTATGAAACGTTCTGTGATGTAGAAGCATATTGCTCTTCGACTCACAGAATATAGCTGACAGATTCCATTTGTGGAGTAGTCGCTTGTTGAATCCTCGAGAAAGCATTCTTCCAGATGTTCTAAGGCAAACTGCTTCATTGGCTGCTTTGCTTCGGCTTCCAGCAACATAATGAACCAATCGTCTTCCTTAAATTTTTTCCCATCATGAGTACTTCATTAATGGTTTGAACATTTCTGTAGTCGTGACGGAACAGCTCACGTATTATCTGCGATTATAGGCGGCGTGAACCAACTGAATGAAAAACAAGAAAGCTGATAGAAATTTGCTAGATCAGTGGTTCTCATAGGGTGTGAAATTATCCATTTTGGGTAAATTGGAGGTGTCATGGAAAATTGAAGGGGTCGGGAAATTAGTATTTTGTGCAGCCGTTATTTTATGATAGAGGGCCATTGTGATGGTAGTTTTTAATTCGTGTGAATGCGGTTAGTTGATAGCAACTCTCTCCGTCTTCCTATTTTCTGAGAACGATTAGCTCGCTCGGGCCTGACAGGATTTTCATTTGTTTTAACAGTGTTTTCATTCTTTTCCGAGCTGTTTCAATCACTCTCATAGCTGTTATCACCAAAAGTGTTCTCTTCTGATAATTTCTCATTCATTTCACTCAACAATTAAAGTCAGATTCTCATTCTATCAAATACACTCTATAATCAATCATTTGACAGTCGAATGTTGTTGATCAATAATACTCAATTGTTGTATTGTTGACTTCGGTTGTCAACACTCGTCAACGTATCCAGTAAACAGTATATGCTACAGAATGAGAAATCGATTCGAACTGTGAAGTGAAATGAAACGAAGTGAATGAGAAAAACTCATCAATAGAACGGTATTCGCATGTAATAGCTATGAGAGTGAATACAACACGTCTCAAAAGAATGAGAATCCACGCAAAACAGTTTCAAATGAGCGCGTCATAAGCAATAGCACTTCATACAATCACAATCCATTGCAGTAATGAGCGAACAGCGGACTAGGACACTAATTTCTTTCACACCCTTGAGAAACTTCCGGACCGGTTTTCAGTTTGCTACTGACGTTAGATGTAGAAATAGTTCGTTCTCATATCTGGGCGGAGAAGGTAACGACAGCCTGCCAGATCATCAAAAGGGGTAATGGAGCACCAGAACGTGAGAACCACTGATCTCGGTGGAATCAGAAACCGGGATATCGGAAACGCTTTAACTGCAAATCACCAAAACACCCCAAAAGTTTGGCGTAAAGGTGGAATTATGCATGAAAATAGGAGCGAAATTGTGTGAGAAATCTCCTTTTTCATAGCAGAAAAAATCAGAAGACATCTACTGGAATAATCCCAATTGCAATAGCAGCAATCGTCGATAGCCAATGGGCCAGCAGAAAGCATCAAAATAAAATGGGGATGCATTAAAGGTCGAATAACCTGTCGCGATGAATTTGACCAGTAACCTGATTTGTTCAGATATCGAATGAATGATTGAACGGTAGCCGAGTTGTTGAGCATCTCGGGATGCCGCACGGCGCGATCAACTGAAAATAACAATTTCTTAGTGGTGATCGCGGCACATGCTGGTTGTCGCAATCCTTCTTCAGAAAATCATCAGCTGTTACCGATGAAAACATAAACTGAATAGAAGCCACAGTAATAGTTCATCGACAGACAGCGAAGCTAAGCGAATCAAAGATTTCAGAACTGCTCATGAGTCCTGAGGGAACTGAGGGTAATGACTTCATTAAAAGCTTCAATTACTGAACATTGAGGATTTGTGGATGGATCTGATAGTGATTCAGCTGTTTCTCACATAATTTCACTCTCTGCCGTCAGAAATTGGTTTGTTGCGAGTAGACAGACGCTTACTATCATACTAAATCAATTTTTGACAAACTCGTGCATACTGTTTGCTTTATGAATAAAATAGGCTTGTTGAATCACATTTCATACACCGTTTTGCAAAACGCTTGATTGCACTACGCTTAATGCTTGTTGCAATTTCGCACAGTTTTGCTGTCGGGATGTTTTCAGAAATCGTTATGCTTCTTCCGTTCCATATAATCACTCACGATGCACAGGAGGTTCATTCTAACACTTCACTGAAATGTAGAAAGAACAAAAAACAAAATTACCAATATATGTTTGATTGAGTTGATTCTCACTAACACGGAAAATCTGATGGGTTAATCCAATTAGGATGTAACCAAATGAAATTAGGACAAAACCAATGCTGATAGCACGACCTTCACCCATCTGCAATTGGATGGAGTGTTTGTTATAAGGTTTTGAAAGTCGGTATTCTAAGCGCAGCAGCAAGGTCCGTTGCCATCCCTAATCCGGCAATGAATCTCACTTCAAAATTTGGTGCCAGATCAGCGGGCACATCTGGTAGACACCCGGACAAACCTAGATTGTAAAATGCCACTTTTGGAAGGAAATGTTTCAATTTTGTAGTTCCTTGTTCACATATTGTAAACGCTTCATCAGTAATTTGTTATCAATACGCATTGGGGACTGCTCCATCAGAAGTAGCTATTGTAATGAGAACGATATTTTTTAGCAAGTTTTTCATCTGATCTCACAGCAGCTTAGCTCGATTTCGCCTCATCTGATTTCAAGTGACTCAGCTGATGTCTCCGAGTTGCTAGCCACCATTGGGCTGATGGCTCTAGTTCGCCTGTTCATTAGCAGCCACACTCTCTTTCAATTCCATGCTAAGAAAACTGATTTGCTTATTGCATCACACGATTTGCGATTGACAACCAAGTGGCTTATAATTTGAACGTCGAGAACTTTCAAGATCACGCGAGGAATTTTGTATGGAACTGTCGGGTGGAAAATGTTTAATTCGATGTAATTTTCCGACCTTCGTGCCAATTTTGGTTGCACCCAATATGACCGGTATGTAGACAAGGGTTAACACTATACTCCAATATTTCCACGGGGATGCTGATAATTGAAATTGCTGCGTGATCGTTTCTTCAGCACTAAAATTAAAAGAGCAAATTGCATCATATCAGTGGACCAGAAGCTTCACGTCAAAATATAGGGAAATGGAGAACGTATCCAAATTTACAGTGAACATATGTCCTGTTTTCTGGCTCGATGAGCCGGAAAACGTTTCAGACATCTGCAAAACGGACAGAAAAAAATCGAATAATCGATTGTAGCGACGTGGAGCACTATTCATGGCTTTAGAGAGTTTGATTCTGTGCTCTGATCACGATATGCTTTCAAAACTGACAAGTTAATAATTGGAAGCAATTAAGCCAGTTTCTACGATCACTTAAATTCTAAGCTTACGTACTACGTCAAGAAGAACCTTACAATCTCCTCGAAAAGTGTCAGCACGAAGAAGAATACAATCTGAAAACATATTCATAATAGAAGTGTTAGTGTATTTCATGTGGAGACGAGTCAGCTTGCCAGTATGCTGAATTTGGTGAGGTGATTTTTCGATATCAGAGATTTGAAGTCAATTCTGGTATTTCGCTGATGTCAACTGTGCAGCATGTACAAACAGACGGAGGCAATATTGTTGAGGAAGATTTTTCAACCAGGATGTTATCAATGGAATTCAATACTAAGCAGTCGTACTGAATTTGAAACACCAGCGTCGCAGTGAAAACACTTTGCTGATGTATTCGAACAGCAAAATTGTTCTGAACGAGCCAGAACGTTCGCATAATTGCAGAGAATCACGATTCGAGTCTTGAGTGGCAAATCCTCACGGAAGCAGATCATTAAGTTAGTTTCGTGATCATCATCAATCTTCTGTAGCTGTCAGAACTGGATCCAACCAGCTGATCCGTATGCAAGCAAACGACCCGATCGTTCAACGTTGTCACACATCCGTAAAAAAAGAAACACTACACAAGAAGACGACGATCACATGAAGCTATCGTTTGTTTAGCTGTTTTCGAAAAGTAGCTACGATGAAAGCATGTTCTCAAAGCATGGTGAGTTTCAGAATAAATAATCTTGGGTGATCATCCTACCTCACGCATTTTTTTTTCGGCAGCATCCCTTTGGTCAGCATTCCCAGCATCAACCCCTTGGTCAGCATTTTGCGTCATTAAATGAGTTCCAAAAATAATATGCTTGAGGTTTGACAGAAACTTGGGTATATGCAGAATGGATGTAGAATTGGATCGACGTTCATGACTGCTTTCATCATTCTCCAGCATTGAATCATCTTCTCTAGCAGCATCACCAATGATACCAACATCCGCTTGGTCAGCATTTTCCATCATTGAATGAGTACCATAATAAAGATCCTTGGGTATTAGAAGAACCTTCTTTTCGGGTGAAGAACTGGATTGAGGTTCATGACGGCTTTCACCATTTTCCAGCATTGGATCATCTTCTCTAGCAACATCACCAGTCATGTTTGCTCAGCGAATACCTGAAGGAAGGGTGCATCGCAAAATGTGATACGAAGCGATCATAGAGCGAATAATTTCGAAACCATTCATAAGCATCGAAGATTCCGGAAACTGAAAGAAGGATCGAAATGTTCGTTGTGCCGAAATACGGATACAGAAAAGAAGAGATTCATATATTTGAGCGAGAACAAAGGAGAATTGAATCGGGAAATAAGGAGAACGAAAGAAAGTGTTCATTTGACGCACATGTTTTTTGCACACTGTTGTTTTATGGACTGAATGAACTAACTTATAAGTTATGTTCTGACTGTATTCGTGTCAGCTGAATACAGAAGCTTCGGAAAAATTTTCACTCGATGCATTTTTAACAGTTCATTTTCGACGAACGTTTCTATTGACTTGTCAGTGCGCACACTGTAGATGACGAAACCGTTCAAGATAGAAGAAAACACGTTTTCATGTTCACAAAATTGCAAAGAAAACCACAACCGTTAGCAAAAGAGGTGATTTATAGTAAGTATTACGGTGGAACATTCCCTTACAAACACCACAGTTTATAGCCAGTTCGGGTTGCGACCACAGTATTTAAACATCTCTTGATTTGTTCGTGTATTTGAATTCAGTGTTACAATGGTGAGGAAAATGAGAAGGCCGAGAAGATGAGAAGGTCACGACAATATTATTACGATTGTTTTCAGGTACCCTCTTGATCCAACGAAATTGTCGATTTCATACGCAGTCAACAAAAGCCAACATTAGGATTGACTACATCGTTTAGAACTGATAAATTAGCTTCTACATTACGAACGATGAAAGAAACTCTCTTAAGTTGACGTTGAACTCTTCAGAATGACATTGAAGTCACCGAAACAAACTGTGGTCGTGACCCGAGTAAGGCAATCAATGTGAGAACAACACATGAAATGAAACTAAGGCATAAAGACACAAATCTATGATTCATCTCACTATATTAGCACAAGATAAGCATGTTTCTTCTATTTCGAAATAGCATATCAGTATATTACTAAATGAAAAAAGTTCAGCATTACTATCTTCAAAACTGATAAATACGTGATACTCGCAGCATTTATTAAAAAAATAATAAACCTAAGCACTAAACACTTAACGATTTATGAATGATTGTACGATTTTTAGTGATGTACCTTTTTCAATTACTGATTATAAAGCACCCACTTAAGATCGAATTAAAATAGCCAAAACGTTTTATAAAAAGAAGCTTAGCCAAAGCTAGCGATGTCTCAAAAGAGTGTTTGAAAAGTTAGCATTGTAGAGCAAATCTATGGTCACCTGAGATCTGGTTCGGTTGATTTCTTTCTGACCTTCCTAGATATTTTAAAACTACCATTGAAAAAGCTTACATTTCGATCACTACTTAGAAGGTTCGAGTCAGTACATAAGCACCGACCTAAGAATAACGTTTCGCTCGCGTATTCACTACTTGCGTAAATCCCTGATGGACCAAAATGTTTGTGTGATAAAGAGTGAACGCAAAAAATAGCCAACAAATATGATAAACAGCTAATAAAATATCCAATGAATATGGTTTGTCTGTTCTGTTTGTTCATATTCATTATCTTACATTGATTTGTTATCATATCGATCACCTTATCTTTTTTTTATTGTCTGCTTAGCCGATATTCTTCAGGTACGCTTCACTTGAATGTTGTGTTCACAGGAGCGTCTATGAATCATCTTGCTTTGAATTCCTCTTGCGATTCTCTATTCGTAAAACTTGATTTGAATGGTTCATGGGTAATGCTTCTACACTTTTTAAGTAGAATGAATGTTCTAAAACAGGAAACGATGAGAATGTTAACTGCTGAATGCATCAACACTTACGTACAGAACCAACAGCTATTCGTGCTTACTGCTCACGCAAGAGTCTGTTTACAATTGCTCGCTTACTGATATTGCTTGTGAACGTCATTTCATGTGATAAGATTTTTAAAAAAAATTCTTTACTCTGAGAGCCATCCGCTATCCTTTCGAACAGTCGTCGTAAAGAGGGACAGTCACAACTGAACATTTAACACTTAGCTGCTCATACGTGACAATCATAATATTTATGATCATCGAATGATGTAATCATGCTTCAAAAAACGTATTGTAAAGACGGCAAACTATTTTTTTCAGAAACATTGTGTTCATTTCATTGAATTTCACAACTTCACTGCTTTTGGAGAAGCATGTGTGATCGATTTTGATTTTACTCACAATCAGTGAAATGGCTGATTTTCTCAGGGTATCTGAAACATCTTGACTGCGCTCATTTCAATATGCAAGAACTCCGTTGGTCAGTCTGCAGATCACTATACTGACACTGTCCTCAGGTTTACTCCAAGCATTGTCTTCACAGCAATGGGATTTCCAGATTTCCCGAGTCCAAAATTCTTGTGGAGTCTGGCACGAACCCATGATGTGGATGGATGTGCCCTCAAAAGTGGACTATACGAGAGATCGATGATCTAAACAGTCGATAAAATCTTGTCTGTGGCTGCTTACGAACACATTGAACACTTCGTTGAGACATTCCATACACATTGCTCCTCTTCTAAACCATATGCCTTAATGATGTTTTTTCTTAATGACTATTTTTCTAATTCATTAGGAATTTTTTCCATTGTTTTGAATTCGAGAAGTGTGCGTTGAACGTACTGAAAAAGGAGAATGATCAGGGAATAATATGGTTCTCCAAAGAGAATCTTTTTGTTTGAAAATAGCAATAGATAAGTTGACGTCAAACAGATGTTCGTTAAATGAGACAACATTACTGCCGTTAAACTCAATAAATGTGTTCTACAATTGTCTTATCTTAAGCGGTCATCATTTTGATGCATCACATCAAGCAATTTATCTGGTTTTCCTGTTTACTATACGGAGAAGCATTCCAGAGGCATCAAATGAATATCTTGAAAGCTCAGCTGAAAATGAGGTGAACCTTCATCGCTGCCTAAAGAATTCCGCTAAGAGATTTCAAAGGAGCTTCCTCATCGTTTGACTGTATTTCACATTAATTGCAGAGCAATTTTTTTTGCGCTGAACTCGAACTAACATCGAATTCTCTCGTTATGTTCGAGGAGATATTTGAAAACACAACAGTTTGCAAGAAGTAATATAATTGGAAATTCATTGTATTATTTCTTTGTTTGAAACAGCATATAAAAATCTGTATAAATTTGTTCACTGAAATTCTCTCCCTAGACTGCATTTCAATGCCGTTAGCGCAAAGCAGTTCAACTGCTCTGTCCTGACCTTATATTCTCAAACACTGTTCAGTTATCCGCGATTTGCTGAGAATGTTCTTCCGAATCTTCTCAATTCGTCTCTAATAGTCATTTTCAACCGTTTCCTTAGCGAAGATGTGCATGCTGCGGTGAAATGTGCCTGATTCCTATTCAGTATTTTAGAGCCGCATTTGAATTACATGTTGAGCAAATCACAAAGCTATACAATGCTCTCGAAGAATCAGTGTTCTGCGATTCATTCATTTCATCAATCGTAGCTGATCCACTCATCTAGCCTCGTTTGATTCACGCATCTTCCGGATCCATTCTGAATATCGTCATTAATGTTGTCTTGAGTCTACCTACACATCTGCGCTATCGGAGGCTGCTCATTCTCGGTAATATTTTGATCATTACTCAATATTGCATCAATCCTACGCATAAAATGAGGTAATTCAGTGTGGGCGCTGCAGAGAGGCGCCCGCATTGATTTACCTACAGGAATGATCCCACAGAAACGTTTCGGTGAGAATCGGATGAAAGGAATTCTCATCACGCCGCTGAAGTTTTCCGCTTTTTCTGCAAAAATTGCCACGCTCCTTCTGTTGTTTCATATTTTTAACGATAAATGTTCGAATGTTCAAGAGTTGTCAATGACATAATTGCTGCTATGCACATATATATGTTCAAATGTTCATTGGATAGTCGTTTTATCGTGTAAAAATAGTTTTGTCGAAGTAATTGTCGATTCGAATTAATTGAATGATTCAGATTGGAACTGTGAATTAAGAGTGCTCAACTGAATTGGACACACCTGAACAGTTATGGTTTGTTGATGACTTTACATTCAAAAAGTGAGTGACTAGCTTCTGTGGGAGTCTATCGCAGAGAAGTGTAGTGAGTGAGCTGGAAATGTTATCGTACGAACAAAAATTTTAAGCAGTGACTACTACGGAGATGATGAATAAGAAACGGGACAATACAAACACGATAATATTGGCGGAATCCTTCATATTCTCTTTAACAAGGCGAAGATAATTACTCAAGCGGATGGAGGAAGCATTTTGCGTTGACTCATTGCAGATTTAGTTGATTGACAATCCAAACTTCAATTCATTCACCCAAACGAACGAGTTCGATAAAGCAACTGCTCTCGAAAGACACACCGTATTGCTGATTTGCTTTGCAGTGAATCATTCTGATTTAATGTCGCTTGAATAACAAAGCCGTTGTTCAGAACAACGAGACTAAACGACCTCAATGGGCCAACACTCGATTCATTGGTTGTCAAAGAACAACGAGAGAGTAAACAATAAGTTTTGGATAATGAGGGGAAATTTGTGTTTCTCGAAACATTTCATTTTGCTACTTTCTTTCATGATTGTTGAAGGAATTGTTTGTTAGTTTTTTCATTTTCTGATTAATTGATTTGTGTCATTGTTCCACGATTGATCTACCGTAATGGTGCGTTTATTGTTCATGCCGGAGCAATAAATTCTTGTGGCTGGCTTTGTTTTGCTGATTTATGAGCATTCGAGAGCTGAAAACTTTGTTGAAAGTATTCGATGCTTTTTGTTTGCTATGAGCTAGACCAGCAAATAATCTCTGTTCAAAATCTATCTGAGAATTGAACAAAATTTCTCACCCAGTAATTGAGCTTTCAAGCAACCATTTGTGAGGTGAATAAAGCTTTAATGTTCCCAACACACTAGAAATACTTCGTGCAAAAGAGATGTGCACCGAAAATTAGAGTACTTGGACAGTGCAAACATGCAGCTAACATTAAAATTGATTTTAGCTTCTTGAATGTTCACGTGAGCAAAAGTGAATAAATACTTGATTGTAGTCAGTAAATGGGTGTTTAACATCTTCGTACACTTTAATTACTGGCCGTAATGGGTGCTTATTGTTAGAATGATTAGAATATCACGCGAAATGATCAGTTCCCTTTTTATCGAGTCGAATGTTTACATAAAACATCACCGAATACAAGCTGAAAATGTGCATTCGTTTCATTTTTCATGAACATCGCCATTTTTCTGAACAGCTTGCACTTGCTGCACCTTGAAATCGGTGATGCTATTCAGTAATTATAGTCAAATGATTTCTGCTGTGTTATAGAAGAGTAAAATTTTTCCATTTCACTTTTCAGGGTAGAATGGATGTTTGATTTCTGTGCACTCTTCAAATTACTGGCTGCAAGTGCTGTGCGCATGCATAAATGAAACGATTCGAGTCCTTCGCAATATGCGTAATTCTCTTCTAATCTGCTTGAAAATTTGTCCTAAATTTGATGACGCACAAACTGAAAGCGCTCATTTGATTCATTGGTCGTAAAATGATTCTTCATGATTGCTCTGCGACCACATCAGAATGAAAAGGAAATGTACTTGTACAGTCTGAATCCTTTGAGATTGCTTAGCAATTTATATGATCCGATTACTGCTCTCGGTGGAAGAGTGTGAATCGACTAGACATTTTTCCTGGATCCTGAAAATCTTCCCAGAGAATGGCACTCGTGATTCTTTTCTTATTCAATCAATGAAACAATCAACATTCAGTCAAGCAGAATGGATGATGATTTTTTATGCCTAAAGGCGTTCGTTCTCACTGAATATGGTGCACAACTGAGCTCATTGCTAAATTTTATTATGAGTTCACAATGGCTAACTGAATTTGTCGGAAAAGTCACATAAAAGCAACAATGGCCAACGAAAAATGCTCATTGTCGGTGAATAAGTACCTGAATACGAACGGAAATTAACATAATATTTTGATTGCGTTTCGTTTTGGACATTGCTTTTGCTTATGCTATGTGCAGCTGCGGGACAGCCGATTCAAGACAAAATTGTGCTCATAAAGCAACTGATGAGAAACTTTTCGAATGAAATACTTTTGACAGCATCTTTCACTGATTTGTTTGCAGCAATCTCGCACATTCCTCTCTGAACAAATGCCTTTCTCACTTTGGTTTGTTCACTTTATCGCCCACATCGCATAAAATTTTCTGTGAACCCATTCACCTGTCTATCGTTGATAGCGACAATGGCCAACAAATAATAGCGACAATGGCCAACAAATAATAGCGCTCTGCTGCAAATGAACTGAACAAGCAATAGAACTTGTTCAGTTCATTCCAGCAGAGCGTACCTCCAGCAAATCATCATGAGTGTATCCGCTTGGAACGAGCACATATTGCTGCCGATAAAAAGTGCAATCCATTTTCACTGGAATTTTGCTTGATTTGGAAATCTCACACGTTAGTGCAAGCCATCAAATTCACCATTTTCACATGAATAAGTCGTCATCAGCATTGCTATCAGTGCGTGTACGACGGTTAAACGCTGGTGATCAGCATTTTAATCAGTGCCGTTACGCAATATCTTGTGAGTAGGTTTAAGACTAATGGGCTAGTCCATGCTTTTGATTCTAGTATCCGCGCCATGCCGAATTTGATCACGATCACCGAGTCGATCACAGTCTATTAACTAATGTCTGGTGGTGGATTGTCTCACCGTCATCATTCGATATTCTTAGCATTAATAGGCTTTTAAAGGATTATTCAATCATTCAATGCTCTCATTATGCTACTCTCAAGTTTTGCAAAGGAATAAGTTTGTTTTTATTCAGTTGTTAGTTAACGATTCATATCTTATTGTTATCGTAAATTATCGTAAATTTATCGTAAATTCGAAAGGCCAACGGCTTATCCGCGTCGGATGGTGTGCACGTGTTGTGGCGAGTGCTAATGGATGTAACCGAAACGAGAAGTTAAATGAAATCTCCTTCTTTCATGGTATTTTCGAGGAGAAATTACTCAGTTTTGTTCGGGGCTTCAGGCGAAAGAATATCGAATGACTAGTTCATCGTGTTTCGTAAAGTACAAATTGCTTCCTTTCATTTTCTCCTTACGATTAGCAGATTGAAGCTTCGTGTCCGTTTTTCTGCTATGACTCGTTAATTATCGAAATTATCTAGTCGAATTCCTAGTACAATTGGCTCGTTAGAACTGCTGAGTGGATGAAAGATTCAGCTCAGTGACGATTCAGCAAGGTAGAGAATCTAGAAAATAATGTTGACAAGATCGAATGACAACCGATCTGCGTGCGTTCCTCCATCATTGATTCATCCGTCTTGTATGTAATCGCGTTCAGAATGGTTGCATCTTTTAAAGTTCCATTTCCACAGAAAGTATTCGCGTAATTCATGCAAAATTGCGATTTCAGAAGATTCGTCAAATTTCAAAACTCAGAAGCGTAATACTCTTTCACAAGATATATCTATGGGGCTTCTTGAAAGCTGTGCACAGCCGCTGTGTTCGAACCTTTCTTGATACAGTGTTTACTGTTGTTCACCAATGTTCCCATTCAATAAGCACAAGCAATTCCTGCGACAGATATTACTCTCCACTTCTTCGTGACTCCTATTCACTGTTCCTTGAAATATGAGCCAAATATTGTGGCGTAAATTATTGCAGTCTATTTAGTGGAAACGCTATGCAATAGAATCGCTGCTAATGTGCAGCCATTTATTTTCGCAGCCTTTCATCTCCCATACGTATGGGCGAGTAATTGATATTTTTGTTGACGCCAGGCTGAAGCAAAAGAATCAGCCCAATAAAACACTGAAATCAGTTTATTGGTTCGTAAACAATGACATTCGTTCTAATTGTTTGAAAACTAATGAATTTCTCAGGCTACTGCTGTTAGGCTGTAAAGAAATGTTGTAAACTCGTTCGCTCTTTTAGTTCCTGACATTCACAACAACCATCAACAAAGTGTTTTGAAGAATTAATTGCCTAATTGCACTGACAATGAGATTAATTTTCAACAAGTTTGATCGTCTTGATGTATCAATCAGTCATTTTTTTGCCGACCAAACTCTTCGAATGTGACAAATTGTTCTCAACACAAAATTCATCATTTGTTCTGAAGTGCGAATTTCAGTCTATGATTCAGATATTACACGGCGAAAATCCTTCAATTGTTGTTCATCGTATCATGATGGAACAAAGCCCTTTGTTCACGTCGTCAAATGAGCTGAGGGCAGATGTGGTGATTCCGAACTATAAAACCTTCTCGATCATTTGCATTGCATTTATTGAGTTTGAGTTCATAACACCAAATCGCTTCTTCCAGATCGTTTTAATGTATTAGAAATTGCATTTCTTCTCCTCCTGCCAATTAATCGAAATCCGGTAATCTCACGCCAATTTCTGCTTTCAACATCCGAATTTTAATTTCGACTTCGCATCTGTGATTTTCATGCACTGCGTGCGTCATCTTTGGATTTCTAATGATTGGTGGTAGTGTTGTTGGTTGTCATCGGCTGCCTATCAGCACTGGATCTGGATGACAACCGAATAATATGGTAGCAAACACAAAATCGTGCATGTGCTCACTGACTACAATGCGGTGTTTGGTCAGGAGGGAATGAAATGATGAATTTTTTCGTCGTGAATGACTGACGATCTGTTTGATGTTTTGTTTTATTGGAATTTTAACGACCACAAAACGCTCATAATGTTTCTGAATACGTCTATTTGTGTGTGTATGTGAGCTCGCAATGATCATCATATGAACAAGATATTCGATTCTAAGTGAGGCTAACAATAAGTGAGCAAGAGAACGTGCAACAACTTAGCTTAACGATCACTCATCCTCTCCAGTGTTCTCCTCGCATTAACATATCGGATTCTCGGTAACACATCCCAACTCAAATGGAATTTTTCGGTGATAAGCGACTGATTCTTCCATTCAGCTCGCATTCCTATGTGAGCAACTTCAGCGTAATCTTGCTCTCGTCGCTTTCTCAGTTCAAAATCATCGCTAAACCGGTTTGTTGGCCGTCGATAATTTGCCAAGCAACAACCAAGTCAGTCACACTTCAAACAAGTTAACACTCTAGTATCATTATCGCACTGACGACATCACATAAATCACATAAATATATTAAAATCGCTTTAGCTGTTTTCAACTAATGTTGTTGATTATGATTTTTCAACATGTTTGTGTTGTTGCTAATCAATGACGGCAACTCGAAAATAAGCGAGATGGAGGAGATCTGATGAGATTTGGTGAGTCAATGAACAGTCAGTCAGTTAGTTGTGTGCGTCGTTTCGTAGTTAATCAGTTGCCGACTTGTGGACGTTTCCTTTGGATGAGCATTATAATAATAATAATAATGTCATGATGGATGAGGGGTTATTGAACGAGACTCAGCGTACTCTTATCAATGATGAATGATGATGTAATAACGCATAATGAGAAAGAAATTTTTACACTGATCATCTGCCGAGAAATGCTATTTAGTCGATGAGGTTCTAGAAGATTGTCTTGCTTCGTTATTCAACCAGTGTGTCAAAAACATGTTCGTCTAATGTCTTATTCCCTGAATTATTCATCTTGTGCGAATAAAAAAAAAGAGAGCAAATTTCTGGCTTCAACACCAATAATACTCTGAACATATTTATAAAGAATCGATGCGATTGTAAGTGCGATGAAATGTGTATTTTCATTCGTTTCTACCGTGTAACTTCTGCAGTTCAAGTCGAACAATAGTGATTTCTTGCGAACTCTCACTATGCTTCAAATCCATGAATCTGATTGAGTAACAAAAATTCACATGAAATCAGTTAGACAAGTAGGTTTAGATGATGCTATGCTTTTTTTTCAATCTCGCATTACTTGTAGTTAATTTGGGCAATCTTCATGCACTTTGATCCGACATAAACTGCATTTCAAGATTTACGCATGCTATCTGGAAACCATGAAAGTGATTCTATGAGTGAAATGTTTTCAAAAAATTTAATGAAACATTTCGGAATCTGATTTGCTAGATTGTGTTGCGTACACGATTGGTCCATGGCGTATGCGGCGATAAAGTTGTTAAGCAAATAGATCACATCGATCACCGAACTGCCGAATTTAGCTAGTGCAAATTGTGTGCTAGGCCAATAGGAAAAGCTGAGAATCCAATCAAAATATCACCTTCATCCGTCCAATTTTATTTGTTCCCGGTCTTCAGTCGCACTCAAAAAAAAAAAACTGCAGCTTAAACCATTAATTATAGTGGTCGTTGAATGCAAGTGCAGTCATCCATCCGTGTACGCCTATAAACCTGTGTCTAACTGCCAATCTGCACTTGATTGCTTCAGATTTTCGATACATCCGTTCGTGTGACGGCTCCAGACGACTTGTTCGGCGTGTGGGTGCATACACTTGATATTGGCTGTTTCATCCCAAAAATTTTTTTTTGTGTTGTTGTCGAAGTGTAGCAACGGTGACGTCCAAGATCTGCGCTGAAGATGACTTCAGAATTGCATTCGTTAATGTGCTACTTCAGTGTGACATTTATTGCATGCCAAGCCACGAATGTCATTCTAAACTGCCATTCCGCATTTTCTTATGTTCAATCGGCTTCAATCGGCCTCTCAGGATTGCTTCCTTAGATAAGGGTGTGCATAGGTGATAATCCATGCGTTTCTATTGCGCCGTTATGATTTCTGAATGTTTGCCTTTTATATTCATGCATCAAATCAAAAAAAAAAATGCACACAGGCGCAAACAGCAGCCAAGGAAATAATGTTTGCATCAATTTTCGCGGTGTCTTGTCGGTTGTTTGGTGTCTTTTGCAATGAACGTCCATCAAAAGGCGTTATCTGATTACTTATCAAATGGAATCTGATTTCAAATTCGCTCTTAAATCCAGCAAATCTAAGCGCAAAGCCCGGTTCAGTTTACATTAGTGCGCAAAAACACCGTTCAACTTATCAAATTTCTTCTCTTCAAGCGAACATAATATAAACTGTTAAGATGATCGCTCGATTATTCTTCGAACGTTTATTTTGCTCTTCCAGTATTTTGCATTATATAGTCCGATTTGCTCGAGAAACTAATCCGATGTGATTCTCAAAATTTATTTGCCGTTATTTTTTAGGGGCGTTGAGATATTTTCAAGTACGCAGTTTTTTTTGGATTAATGGATTCCTTATGGGCTTCATTTCGTGGACTTTTGGTGCCACTCCGTCACATGGTCACTAAGTAATTCACTGCTATATGTGGGATTTTATTCAACAAAAATCTGCTAAATCTCATTGCTTACTACTAAGGGCGAAATAATTTGTCGGTCAGAGCAGGAATCGTTGGTTCTGTGTCGATGTTTTTGCAAATTCACAATTTTGAATTGTATCAATTGATCTTGAACGGAAATCCTCCAACACAATTAGGCTGAGTTCACATGGTCCAAGGTGCAATTGTTATCAAGGAACTAGATGTTTTCAACAAATGGCCAAGCAACAATCTGGGCGGCATATTGTCGGAAGCAAGTGTGAATTGAAAAGCGTCGCAGAATGTGAACAATTGCAAAAAATTTCTATATTTTCCCTTTGAGGAAATTTTTGTTCAGAAACAGACATTTGAAATGCCCTATGGAGTTTAGTAGATGCAAACCTAAGCCTAAGCCTTTTTCAACAAAATATCGCTTGCTTTCGAAAAAAAAAGTTTATTGCTTTCGTTTCGTGCTTTTGAAATCGCTTCGTTGCCATTTGTTCCACTTCCGAGTCAGTTCCAGAACACCCAAGTTCCATTTCGTGTTTGCGTAAATACTTACCATTTTGTGATATGCAATGTTTCCGGTATTCATTCGTTGTAACTGCGTTCATTGGCTTTGTCAATGTCAATTCTCGCTCATTCCTCACTCTTTCAAAATTACAATCGTATTCACAAGCTTGGCAAACATTTTGATCACATTGTATCACATACATGGGGCATTACTCTCTAGAGCAATCCACTTCCTACATGAACCACTCAAATTATTGAGGAATAGCTGTGAATTTCGTTCCTCTTGAACAGGTCACAGAACTACACTCTGGGAATATACCATAGATTTTGCGAAGGGGGCAGGTGATTTCTGGGAATAACCTCAAGATTTGTGCCCTTATATCTGTTGTGTTCTACGACAGCAGATATAAGCGACATTAGAACATCGGATATGAGCCCAGCGGATATGAGCACGGATATGAGCACGATACCTTGTTGCGTATAGCACCACGATCATATCCGCTATCGTAGTATCATGTTTGCCTGAAGAATCATGCCAAACACTTCAGTAGTATCCATTGAGCACTTTCTATGGTACGATTGTCTTCCTGTGTTCGTCACAGCAAACGAACAAAAAAAGATAATGTTTCATTAATTGTCCAATTCAGTTCTGTAGGATTTCCGAATGAATCTTACATTCAGTATACCTTCATTCAGTATACCTCTGAATTCATTGAATGGTTCATGAGGAATCATGCGCATATCACAACGTCAACTAGACTAACGTGCAGTGTCAACTGAACATCAGCATTGCAATATGATCATCTACACTGATCACTGCCCAACTCTATTGCAGTCATGCTATTCCAGTTCAGTTCTGTTTCACGAAGTCCGACTGAACACTTCCAAAAAACCTATGCGAAGAACAGAACAACCGACAGAACAGAATCGAGCTGCTTACAACAAGAGTGTGCAATAGAATTGTTACTCATTCACGCTGATGCAAGCTTGGAAATCACGCGCAAAAATGTCGTCGCCCGCTTGAATCTTGAGTGCGCTTGCACTAAAGTAACTCATAAATTTTCTCAATTTGCACTAATCTCATCCAATTACGATCAATCTCGCTGATAAACAGAGATTAATTCATTTTCAAATTATTTGCTTTTACTCACTAACCCTCACATTCGAGTGCTCATTAGAAGGCAGCGCAGCGATATTCGATCCGAAACTCATCCAAAAAAAAGTGATGAGTTGTGGAAGCAAGTTCACGTGAACAATCTGGTTCGCATAATCACATCGACTACAGTGTCCATTAGAATTTTGCATTGATTTTCAAGGCTTTATTGCATATGAGACAATGAGTTTTCTGATTCATTCCATCAGGTCATTCAGCGAAATGAGACACTTTGAAGAATTATTGAATTGAAGTGCTGAATTATTGAAGAATCCACTGTAACTTAGAGAGCAGAATACTTCATGTGTTCTTAGAACAAAATATGAACAGAAATCGTCGTGGATGACGACAAGGCCAATAGTGAGCGACAGTTTCCCCACTGAACTATACGAAGACTCGAAACGATCGTGACGAAGGCGAATATCCAGTTGAATTTCAACATGCCCATAGAGAATGTTCAAAAACTTACTCCAGCGTTCCGAGACGATTCACATCTCTAGTTTATCATGACCACTTGGAAAATTTTTAGGTGATATAAAAGACAAACGAGGTACGAATGAGGTGAAGGGGTTAGCATTACACTGAGATTGTCTTCGGAACTTTTCATGCTAGGAATGTTTTAGTATATCGGACTGAAATTTATAACTTATGAATGAATCCGATAAAATTACTGAATTGATAATCAGTCAGTTATTAAGTATCATTATCAGAATGCTAATTCATGATTCATCTATCAATTATTAATGCTTCACTCATTCCAAATGAGGATCACTTAAGCTGAGTATGCTAAATGCGACTGGTGCGGAAAGATAGTGAATGAGTATAATGAAAGTCATATTCTGAGGTTCAAGAAACACCAAGAGAATGCGTACAGCATAATTTTGCTCCGACAATTATGGGATCGATTTTTCTTACGAATATTCAAGACCTTAATCTCTGATATGCACTCACTCGTATGATGACACAAAATAATCAGTTATTAAACCCATTTGCGTTAAAATATTCTGTTCGTTCTCGAGGGTATTTTTTTAAATGACGTTGCTCTCTTTTAGATCTTCATGATATATCTGTCCTTCGGTGCTGATGTTTCACTGATCTCACATGATCTCGTTTGTGAAGTATGCTGGATGCGATCCGCTAGAATAAGACTTGTTGCCAGCCTAATGCTACAGCTTTTCAGTAGTAGTGATAGCTTGTCGAATTCAACGAACATTCCCACTATCAGATAGACTTTCCTATACATAACATCATTGATCGTTACTAAACTTTGAAATAAACGAATTTGAACGATTGACACGAACGAACACGAAATGACATTATAAAATTGACAGTTGACTGCGATTTCATTATGGCATGTACTTATACGACAATTGTCGCCTGATGATATCGTGTAAGACATGAAATGAATTCAAAATGTTTATGGTGATTCGAAGAAGAGATGTACTTGATGCTATGATACTTTAGCATTTGCGGTTGCGCAATCACGCAACTCTTCAATATGCATCATATAAATTTCAGATTACATCACAGACATTAAAGTTTTCAGCCAACTCATTTCATATTAACGTGTGTCGATTCATGTTTCCTTTTAACAGCGTTTTGCGAGTTTGTTGCGAAAATCAATTTCAAATTAGTGCAATAGTTGGTCAGCTTCTTCGACGAGATTCCGTAATTAAAGGCTCTCTTTCAAAGTTTCATCAGATTCAAGGCACCAAACATTTACAAACGACAGACGGCAAAAGCTTAGTTTTAGTCTTAATGAACTAGAGGCAGTCGGCTTTGCGCAATCCGTAAATGTGACAATCGTTGTATGCATACGGTAAGCTTAGGTGTCAAAAACAGATGCTGTGTCTGAAATGCAACGAAGTAAATGGTACTGACGCTTATTCGCGCTGGGAAATTCCGATAGTTTGGAATTCTGAACATTCTCCTCTGCTATCTAAACGTGTTTTCGGTTTGTGTCACATAATCAATTCATTTGTTCAAAGCATGCGATGTACTAGTGGATTAAGGAAATCTTATGCTGATATGGATTCACTTGAAGGAGCATTCGCTTCAAAAATACTTGAAGTGCGAGCTAAACTCATAGTACAGGATGAAATTCTCCTAATGAACTGCTTCAAGTGTTTCCACATGTTTACAATCCGAAATCAGCGCGAAACGTAAGGAACAGTCCCTGTAGACGAGTTCCACTTCAAATGAATGATCACTCGTTGAGTTGTTGTTTCAATGTGAAAGTCTGCTAAATTCGTCGTAACTTCTGCGAGAAAATTGCTTTTTTTTTGCGTTCGCTCGCTCAACATTTCCATGGTGAATAATCTTATAAGATGCTTAATGTTCTCCACATGCCTTCGACTAGCAGCGCTGAATCAAGTGAACATTGTGAACATTGATCTTTATGTCTCGTATTTGACTTATTAGATAACATTCGCTTTTTTTTTTGGATTCTCTGGATTTTTGCAATATTCTATGATTGAGCTGATTAGGTGGAATTATTTGAGCTCATTAAATGTACTTTTACTGTCGCGTTTAACTTCCTGCACTTATTAAGACAAGACTGTTCCATCGTTAACACAATTTCAGGCAGGCAACTTCATTGAAGAGCTGGTAGTGCTGAATCAAGGAGCGTTGCCGTTTGATTTGCTAGTGGAATTGTTTCGATAGGGCCATTCAAGCGTATAATTTGGATGCCGAACTGAAAGCGATGAGATTTTTTTGGAGATGAATGATTACGATGAATACGATGAAAGCAGCCAAAAAAGGTTCAACTTTTTCAATGTTTGCTCGATTTTCATCAACCCCAGCCAGTCAGGATTATGGCTAAGGAAACTTTTGATGATCGTTTATCAACGAGTGCAAACACTTCATAATCCACAACACTGATGAATCGAATGCAAGCGTTCGTGTTTGTTACTTTCTCGATTTATTTTCCTCCAAACTCTATGCCAGCACATCGTCCGTTCATATTTGACAATGGGCAAACAGAAAGACAAAAAAAAAAATTATGACCTATGCGCTGAATCTCGCCAGTGTTCCCCAAGTGAAAGTGTTTTTCAAGCGTTTTGTTGTCGGTCATTTATCTTGGAGCACAACAATTTTATGCGATGTTCGCTCTGGAAACTATCAATTTTTTTCGCAAAAACCTTCAGCACATTCATTTCTTTGAATCAACAACACACATTTCTTATGCTTTTTGTATGAATGGCACCATAAATAAGACTAGTAGCGTTTTTCCCGCAGTCATTGATGATTTGAAATTGCACTGTTTTTCTATTTGTTTTTTTATTTTTTTGCGCAATTGAACAAAATTCTGAAAGTTCTCCGATATTCTTCGAACAGCCATTGAGCATTTATGTTTCCCTGATGAAATCACGACTGCTCAACAACGACAAACTGTTAGCTTCACGGAAGATTCTCGCACAAGAGAGTGAGAGAAAGCATTTTAGGTGAGCAACTTTGTTCAGTGTTCCAGTTGTTCTTAATTGTAATAGTAGTCGCTAGAACATTATGTGTTCATAGCCATCGTTAAGAATCAGCTCAAACTCGAGCCTGAACGCATTCCCTTGTCGATACACTAACTGGAATCTCATTAAAATGATCAACAGATGCCTATCAAGCCGGAACATTGAAGCGCTGCTGATATCAAACAGAGATAACTTTTTCAGCTATTTATCGGAGGCAACTTAGCTTGAAATGCTGTACATACCCTGAAAGTGATCGATGCATTGTCAACGCTTTCTAATCGTTCATTTGAGCTGCATTCTTTTCAATTAAATCAACAAGATATTAGCGATATTGTGAATCGAAAAGTCGACATTTCCATAGGAAGTATTACGTGAATCCCTTCAATGAACATCCATTGATCGCCGTATAGCACTGCTCATTATTGCCTTACATCTCATTACAACTTCAATTTCCGCTGAATACCGCTTGTAACATCATAATGTTGTTCATCGTATTTGTTTCAAATGCGTCAATCGGCACTGTACTCACAATGAACACATCATGAACGTCAACTGAATGCAACCATTTGATTGGATTCACAGACAAGCACCTATAATGTGCACAACAATTAGTATGATAACAAATCTGCGTCACTCATAAATGTTTCTGATAATCGCTCACTTGAGAACAAAAACAGAACAGATGACTGCTCATTGCGCGATCGAGTGAACTGCTTATTTGTTTATTTATCAGAAGCCACTTCAACTATTCAACGTATTTTTTGTAATCATTCAATAAACTCATTCGGAGATTGTTCCAGTCTCATATTCAACGCTGAACTCTGAAACTGAATCACCTGGCTATCATATGCAATTGTTGGTATCATATGGAACCGGTTCCAGCGTATCTATCTACTGGAAATTTGCTCATTTGGTGGAGAGAGAGCATAAACACATTAAGAAAAAACAAACGGTTCTGACTGATGGAGGGCTTGGATTGTGTCAAGAAACAGCTTCTCGCTTTCCAAATATTCAAAATCCATTGTTCTCAAATGCCTTTCAATAAAGCAATCAGATCCTGAGAACGTAAATGCTTTCAAGATATCCTAAATATTCAGGGAATACATCGCTCTTAATCGCTCACCATAGTCATTCTATCTCATGAATATATTCGTAATTATAAAATACGTATACCTTGTTCTAAGAATTGTATCTTCATTGTGCTTCTTAATTCTGAACAAACCAATAGAAGACCCCTTAGGAAGCGTATGCAAAACAGCTGCTGAAATTTGATTTGGTTATTTATTGTTTACGATTATTTGAGGCAGGAAGGAGGGCGAAAAATCGCTGTATCCGATTACTGCTTCGCTCCACTGATATTCACAAAATCCGCATCCAACACTCAGCTCATGCTAGCTTATTCGACGCATTCCGTTTTCAAAGACAAAATTTATCGTCTGAGGTATTTTATTTGGATGTAAGTTTTGTGATTTGAGCCGACGCAAATCGTTAAAATTTCGAGTAATTCCTCTAGGGAATTTCACGCGTAGTTTGGTGATGACAGTTTCATCATTCGCATACATCATTCAAATCGCATCCTCATTCATCCATTAAGTTCCACTCTATTAATATTTTGTTTTTCTTCTCCTTTTTCCCTCAAACAAACAACTCACTTCTACCGTATCCATTGGGTTTGCATCACTACAGCAACAGCCATTGTGCAGATCATGCCGTCTATTCGCTTCAACATTTCTGCCAGTTCTAGCATGTGTTCTTGGTATGATATTTTGCTGAACTACAATATTATCAGATGGTTATGTGATTTCATTTGATTATTCATGATGCAATGATTTTCCTTGATAATCATCTAAAACTTTCCCATAGCATTAATTGTGTTGGTCTTTTTTTTGATGAAACTGTGAGCTGTCTAAGTGATGAGTTTCTGAGATATCTGTGACAGCCTTCATTTGATGAAGTCGGTGACTCCGCTCATCATTCAACCTCTTTTTCTTCGTGTTTGTTTCGCACGACTGAATCCATTCAACTTGTTCCTATCAAACCGTACACATATGATGCTTTGGAGGAAGGCCTTTTAGGGAATTTGCTAACCTGAAATCACCTCATTGATCTGATGATATTTAACAGATAACCGAACATTTGTTTAGCTTTCAAAATCGGTTTTCGTTTACTGAAGTCAAGCAAATGTCGAGTTGACTGTGTTAGCCTAATGATCACATGCGTGCCGTTGAATGAGTCTATTCGATTGGACAAGCGTTGTACTTCTAAGTAGTTTATGAAAAGAGCTCAAGTTAAGCTATCGTGGATTAGGTGAAATTTTGTGGTCTTCGCGATAGTAACCCCAGTCATTTGAATGGGCAATTTGGATGGGTGTGGTGGAAGAGCAACAATTTTAACTTGCTTAGCTGCGTAAACCAACGATCAATCTCACCAGCTTGTGACAAGAAGAAAGCCGCAAATGGGCAGGGCATCGCTTGACTGGTTAACTGCCTTTAATGTGCTTCAAACCATTTGTTCTCTTAATCATTTAGCGACGGATGCGACAGTTGTTTTCACTGAATGAATCTCATTTGCAGCTTCGAACTTCGTCGTAAATTTGCCAAATGTATCATCAAATTCAAGGATTTTGCTCTGATATTCGGTGGCGGGGATCGGGAGAAGGGATTTGCAGATGCCTTTCTGATGCCTATCGTCAATGCCATCTCCCCTAGTTTTTTTTAAGCTTCACAATGAGTGCTGCTATCACAGATCGCTCGCTCACGCTGTTCACTTTGAGTTTCTTCCACTTGTTATCGCTCGCTTCCAGCAGAGATGAGGCAAAAAACGTTGAAGCGAACGCAGATTGGATAGTGAATTGCCATAAGTTTTTTTTTCAGTTTGTTCTTTGAGCATCCTAAATCTAACGTTCAAATCTGGCCGAAATTCTCCACAGGATTCCGCGATCAGCGCTTGATCATTTCAGTGGCTCAACAATTGTTTGTCGTTCCTTTACAGCTCATCTCAGAACGGAAGAAGAATGGAAGTCAATCGCCTTGTTTCAGATTTCGTTTTAAAGCTTTCCTCTCAAGAATTTTATTCGTCCACCGGAAAGTGCGCATTCATAACAATTAAGATACTGCAAAATTATCGTTCAGACTATTGGAATCCAATCGAAACACTCATTTAGAAAGAAGGAATCTGCAGAATTGAGTGTTCCCTACTGTACATCCTCTACATCCTTATTGCTTAATAGTCCGTAATTTGAGCACATCGAGAACTACTGCCATAGGCAATTAGCGATCGCTACTGGAGCATGAATGTGTTCAAAAGGATTTTACCTCACTGGTCTCTTAATTAATTAAAAATGTATTGGAATTGAGAACATTTTAAAGTAAAAAGCTAAAGCACTAATGTGTTTCACTTCTTCTCTGTTAGTGACGTTAAACGATTTTCAACGAAACTTTTAAAGCTTCTGATTAGTATTCTATGAGCCGATTATAACGTCTTGATGAAGAGTACGGTTGCTAAGGTCGATTTGGTATTGATTACCGTTTGGTTTTGAAGGTTCACCGTGACAAGAATGATGCTGAAAAACAACTACTGAGACTTTTAGTTATCTTAGAATGTCGTCATCACATGTGCTTGTGACAGCAAATACTATGTTTTATGGGTGTGACGGAGGTGTTCACTTTCGGAAATCTCAGCGAGTGTTTTGGGCAGTATAAATGAATTCCAAGAGAGATTCTCTATAAACGTTCTTTTCTAAATGTACGTTCGGCTTGAATCGCTGCAACATCTGAAGCAATCTATGTTTCAGTTAATTTTATGAATTCACTTATAGTTTACACTCTACAGGCACTGCTGCCTTAGGCAAAATGAAATGCTACTACTTGGGTCGCTGTAATTGTCATGGTGAATCATGTGTGCATGCAGGCTATCCTTGATCAGTGAGCTATCACTCACGATCATGATGCTTCGATATCGAATCCATAGAAATACCAAATGACTACGTTTATTTTTTTGTGTGTGTGTGTGTGTGTTCATATTTTTAATTGGAAAAACATTTTTATTGTTGAAATGAAGCGGCTATAACCAACGAAATGAACGACGACGTTATCACGTTTGTGTGAATTTAAGAGCGCACTTCGGCGTTTCACTTTAATTCTCGTTGCGTGATTGATTGCAGATAATTATTTGTGAGCGTTCATTCAATCGCACCAATTATGCATCAGCACGGAGAGATACTCAGCTTCATGCCGAGGTTAGAAAAAAATGGCAATTACCTCAAACAGAATAAGATTGAAAACCGCATTTGTTTAATCCATGAAGAGATTGAGATTATCTTTCTCGGGGCACCAAAAAAAAAAAATTGGCCAGTGATCATTCACCAGTTAAACTTTTGATCATAAAAAGAGCAAAAGGACACAACAACTGCTCAGAAGAGTTATCTTGACTCGATGATATCTTGACATAAGTATTGATAAAACCTTTCTTTCACATCGTTCAGTAACGATTTGTCACACTTCCTCAACTTTATGAAATTCTACTTCATACCACTTTTCTACCTATTAAAACCGGGAATGTTGAGTCTGGTGAGGCACTGCTTTTTTAAGAAAATGAAAATTCCAGCAAGTAATTCTCATCAGCTTGACTATCCTCGTGCATTGAGCGCGTATTTCACTTGAAACTAACGGAAATGAGCAGCTGAATGCTTTAATAGCGGTTGCAACTTGAAACACATAATAATGATTTAATTAATGATTCAGTTCATATTGGTAGCAGTTAATCGGTGAACAGTAAGTAATCTGTGCTACCTTCCTACAAAAGGTGTGTTGTTGCAACCTATCAAAGGTTTGCAACGGCACTTCAACAGTACCACATTTACGATGACAACTCAACATTATAATTTTTGGAGTCATTATAAAATGCGACTCTCTGCTGATATTTTTGAAATTGTACACGTTGCCTTCCTTGCACTAATTCATTACGACTGTGAGTGAATCGATAATGCGCGATTATTTTCACCAGAAAAAAAAACATCCATTGTTAATTCCTTAAAAGAACGATTCATCTGTTGAATTCTTTTAAGTGCATAGCACTCTCATGGGTCTTTATTCAATTAAATTCAATCATTCAATTCGTTCAAATCATTTTGAATGTGGCTCCGGGATATGGCAGCCATTTTTCAGCGATATTAAGTATGATGGACGCATGCATCATCATTATCATGATTTTGCTCACAACGAAAAATCATCAGTTGTTCGATGAAAAATGAACGCATTGAAAGGCATCGTTCACGCTTCAAACGATGCTCACTGACATAATGTCAATCCAGATATCTATTTCTATATCCACATCATACTTTTTGCTCTTCGTTCATTTCGAGTATGGTCAAACAAAAAAAAACACCATGCAAAGCGCAGTCGTCGAGGCTGAACAACCAACCCATTCATGACTGTTCAAAGTTATTGACGTGAAGCTTCTGCATCTTCGTAGAATCAGAGAGAGAGAAAGCATAACGAACTTGAATCGTTTATATCCACTGGGGCAATAAATTCGGGTAATAAATTCAGGCGAAACACACACATACACAAGCAATGAAATCGAAATATTGGTTACAAAATTGCCATCGAAATCCGAAACTCGTGAAACTTTTAACAGACTGACACACACATATATATATATATATATATATATATATATATATATATATATATATATATATATATATATATATATATATATATATATATATATCACCAATGAATGCCCGACTGGCTGCATTGAATATGAGATACTGTGAATGAATGGATTACCGACTACAACCGCACGAGAATAACAACAATCTGTGGTGGCTAAATGAATTGTGAAATGAGTTAACTGGCTAATGATGAATGTTTTTGGCATTGCAGTTCAATCAGATGTTCTATCATAAAAGTTTTAATGCCAGCTAAAAAGGCCATCAAAATGAGCTTTTGTGTTTCAGTATCATGCTGCCTTTTCCACCGAATAACAGTGAATGCGTTTGCTCCGATTTGCAACATGATGACTATTCACTGGCTTATGCATGGTACCATTTCGTTTCATTTTTTTTAAGCACAGTTCGGAGTAAATATTGTCGAAATTTGCAATCCAACTTGAGGCAAACTTCATTTTTCGAAATATTACTGCCACTTATTCCCATTACTGGCTTGAGAGTAATTGTGCAAAATCATATGAATCGTCAACTTGAAAAGATTCATCTTTCAGGTTTAATTACTTGCTCATAATTGTTGCATTACCAACACTTTCAATTTTTGGTGTGGCCACAAACATCGTCAATGTTTATATTTACTCGCGAAAAAGGTTGTTCATCGTTTCATTATTACCATAAATATTTTGCTAACCTTAATAACATCGCCTATCACCATAGTCCAGTTAATGTCCTCGGTTCACAATCGTGTGAGCCAATAGCTTTTGACTTTCTTCAAGCTTCAGTGCATTCTTGGTCATCGTCGTTGCAAAATTTGATTTTAGTTAGCATTTGAGAGGATGATCACCCGCCAGCAAGCTACAGTTGGGTGTAGATGTAGTGAAACAAGTGACTTCTACGTGAAAATTTTTCGCAGTCATTCTTCCATGGAAATTTCAACATTCCAGTCTTTTAACGAAGCCTTTTTTTTTTCAGGATGCAAAATTCAGCGAACACTTATTTATTGTTTTTGGCGTGTAGTGATTTTCTGGTCATATTAACTGGTCTCTTCATTTTTTGGATTGATTCAGCAAGGTATGTGATCAATTTCAGTTCACTGCTCTCCTGATTGATAATTACTCAACAATTGCGTACTGTGATGTCGAAACACTGTTGCATTCTTGAAATATATAAAGAATTTGGACTTTGTCGGTTCCATGGCAGCTTCAGCCTTCCTTACATAGAGCTGAACATTGAACAACTCGTTATCTTGTGAGCAGTCCGAGAGGAATTCCTTCATTCAGCCAGTAATACTTCAGGTCCTATATACCCGAGCTGGCGCGTGCTCCCTACACAACGGTCTATACCTTACCATTCGGTTATATGGCTCAAACTTGTAGTATTTATTTCACAGTTGCGGCCGCAGTTGATTGCTACATTAATGTCAGTTGTTCGATTTTCTTCGTTCTTTCTCGCAACTGGATATAATGAGCACGATTTGTCGAGTTTTGCTTGCTTATAGTGTCGAAAGATATGTCGAAACAGTACATCATAAAAAATAAGCCTGATTTCCGGGTGGGATCACTAACACGGCAAGTGAACTTTCAGGTTTGCTGGCACTCGATAGCCTCTTCATATTGCACTGTCAGGCGAGCTAAACAGATAAACACCTGCATCGCAATTTGTTCAATAATTTACAATTCGTTACGATTTCCACAATTCAATTTACGCAAATGCTTCCACACAAGAAGCCAAGTACGATGGACATTTCCAGTTGTTTCATTCCCCCTTGATACTGATTAGCAGATGTAATTGATCATTCAGTCTGGATTCTGGATCAACATTCCAACGAAAACATTTTCATTAGACGCAAACTAAAGATCCTACAATGATAAGTTGAATTCTGGGGATTTCATTCCAATTGCACGCTAACTGAAGGAGCGTGTCGCATTATGATGAATCTGGAAAAATCTCATGAATTGAATCAGATCCACAAAAGTTATCATGCAATCGCATCAATAGATCAAACGCACTCAGAGTTGCGCTTGTAACTTGAATGACTATCTTGATCTGAACACTGCTCAGTGCTAAAAACTTGCTAAAATCAATTAAGTTCGGTCATTTGTTGCATTTCGCTGGCCAAGATTATGCTACCAGATCTGTTTGTTTTGAGGAAATAATAATCGAAATTTGTCCCACATCATTATTCTTCACAGTCAATACAATCTACAATGTCTATATGTATATGGTACTAATGACATTACTGCCGTTTCTGTTCCTTCTCATTCTAAATGCAATTATCGTTTATCGTCAGTCGAGGAGCGCACAACAACATGCTGAAAAAAGGTTTGCTCATTTCATTCACTGAAAAAATGACGTTGTTCATGACAAGCCAGGCAATTTCCTAATAAACTTTTCCTCCGTTAACTACCCTACGGTACTCAACTGAATCAATTGTCTTGAATTAAACCCTGAGAATAATTCTCTGCTTTCACTATCAATAAATACTTCCTACTATCAGGAAGAGAAACGCTAAGCCCAATTTTGACACAAAAACTTGTCCAGAGTCTATTATTTTATCAGGCACTTCAACTACTTGCTTTGCAGTATTTCAACGGGTACACCAACGAACTCACTGCGAAGCACTGACTCAAAACTCTTGTCCAGCAATCAAAAAGGCAGGTTAATTCTTTACAATCTATGCTCTACAATTACAGTGAACGGTCGCTAGCAGCAATATTCTACTATTAAACTAGTCAACCCTCCGATCTTCAGCTCTTTCGATTCTACTCAATTGAAAAAATCTATCTGCAAATATAATCGAATACTAGCCGTATGTGATTTTCCTCACATTCGGAAATGATATGCTCGCATAAATTCTTCATTATAAAAGATTTCTAAGTTTTATCTGCTATCAAAGATGCGATCGACATATTTTCATGCCCTTCAAGCGAACCAGTCGCTTCTCTGGTTACTCATAACAAACATAGAGATGACTCGCTTTCATAATATTCAGTTTATAGCATTTATTCCGTCTTCCTGTTAATCAGTAAGAGTGCGATAGCAAGTAAATGATGAGAACAACGATAGTTTCTAATCCAGTAGCGCAAAGGCATGGCACTTGGGTCGTCATGCTCTGCGTTGATCTCAAATGTGATCATATGAAATGTTAAACTGGCGGATCCTAGAAGGCAAAACACAAACACTATCAACCAATTCCGAAATGAATGAATACAGGAAGTAATTCAATTTAGCTCACAGACGGTTTTTCAAGTCATATCCGGAGAGGAGGGAAGTTCAATAAATTGAGGAAAATGAATCAGTTGTTCCAGAGGGAGGATACAACAATGTTCTCATCTTTCGAGTATAGAAATCGAAAATTTTCATGATTGCATAAAAAGTGTTCGAAAATGACAAGCTTTCTCCTTATGCTATTTCCGAGACTCTTACTGCATTTCCCTATATCCAACAATTACTTTTTACAACATGGAAAATGACACAATCGAGTCCGTATCCTCTGTCCGGATTAACTGATTCATTTTGTTCAATTCATTGAAATTCCCTCTTCTCCGGATACGACTTGAAAAAAATCACTTGTGAGATAAACTGAATTACTTCTCGCATCCATTCACTTAGGAATTGACTGATGTTGTTTGTGCTTTTCGGAATCAAAAATCAAAAACTCATTAGTATTTGCAACGTATCGATGCTGATTTCGTGCACCACATTATTACGAACCAAAAGCAAATGCCCCAACAGTTTTTGCTGTGATGCGCCACGCATTGTTCGATGAATTTTGATTTATCGCATTCATGATCTCAACGCATTCCATATCATCTTAGTGTATCTGATTGTGAGAATACGAATGAAGACATTCTGATGTCAGAAACCGAAAGACGTCAGTTATTGAATGTCACACGAGAGCAACGAATCAACCGATAAGGAACGTCTCCATTTGATTGACAACTCATTTTCCTTAAGCGAAAAGGCGAATATCACACATTATTTACCAATGCCCAGCAATTGCTCTTGATAAACATTAATCACCTTGAGCAAACCACAAAGGATTAGAGAAATTGCAAGATAACTTCCAATAAAACTTTTAAAAAATCGTAGAAGTGCAGTTTTCCAAGCCAGACCAGATACCTAGGGAAATTGTCTTCACAGTCTGCAAATACGATTGACACAGGCAATGAGTCATCCATTTAAGGCTTGACAAGGCGCGCTTCACTGCAGAGTTCATCCGAGAAACAACCGCTGAAGATGGATGCGAATAACGCGCAGGGTGCTTCTGATGGTACGATCACAATGATTATGGTCGTGGTGCTTTTTCTATGCTGCAATACTCTGGTAGGTATCTGAAATAGATTGTGCACACCAATTGTGTGAATCCGTCCATATGAAGAGCAGCTAATGGAACATAACTTCACATCCGTCTACTATAATTCACTGCAGAACCACTCTTGAAAAATTATAACAGTGACACAACATTTTGAAATGTACCTTCATATAGTAGTGGGCACGTAACTGCAATATTGCTTAATGCTTTGGGCCTGAAAATTCCGTGAAGAAAGCATTTTGAATGCAAGATCTCCTGCAAAGTTTTTTACAAGAAAGAAATTAGTTTTTTAAGCCATTGACTTTGGTATGTTTTTCCACCTCTCTTGAGATCTGTTATTCGACGATATTTGATGTGAATATGATTGACTGGTTGAAAGTGATCCTCTTCGTCAATATCACATCCTTCCTTGTTTTGTGCCTCTTTGAAGAGCGCTTAGCATGACTGCGTTCAAATCGCATCAATCATCGCTGACTAGCTGAGTGGACTTTGCATGTATCATATCAAATTGTTCTCGTATCAAGCGTTCGAATAACGAAAACAACACGTGCTCATCAGTCAACTCTTCAAAAATTGAAGCACATCGATGATTTTGTTTATCCGCATAAAGCGCGACAAGTTTTTGACATAGGCGAGAAGAATTCAAGTGGAATTATGAGCGTGCTTATGACAGATTTCCGATCGGTTGCTCCGGATATCGATCACAGCTGACAATTTTGCTTCAGACGTCCAGCAGTGATGAATTTCAGGCTTTGATAGTGAACATAATTGAAACGTTCTTCGAGCCCGATACACTATTGCTCAATTTTCTTACCGATGGCAGCAATTTTCTAGTCATCTTCAACTCGTCTGTTAATTGCCTTATCTACTTAATTTTCAGTACGGAATATCGAGAAGTGTTCATGTGAGTTGTCCACAATTCATGTTTTAAGTTAATTGCTATTTCTTTTTTCACTTCAACATTTGTCACATTCAATCTTCGTTGTTTTTATGATTTTCGCTTGTTGAAATCGCTTCTTTGATCGTAAATTGCGATCGAATCGCATTCAAATGAATACTCTTCTAGTCAGTTTCGGAGGTGATCACTTTCAGGTTAACTGTTAAAAAGATGCGTAAAAATTGCCTATACGAATGCTGTAAATGTGGTCGTAGGGATCCCATTACCAATACGAGGACTCAGCAGTGCATGATTATGACTCAAAATTCATTGAATGATGACGCTTTCGTCACTGAGACAACAGCGAACGGCACCAATGCAAGATTGACGAGAGTTCTCGATAAAAAACATTACATTGAACATGGTCAGTGGCAGTGATTGAGCAAAATGAAGCGATATGTTGATTTCAAAAAAAAAAAGAAGCAAAATTATATGTGCACATGAGATCATGCTATCTAATATCGACACCGTTACGTGTCACATTTGAGTTCATGGATTCTAGAGCGTTTCTTTTTTTGCAGACGCTTCAACGGTTCCAGCCGTTTGGCAACCGCTGAAGTCAGCTTCCATTGCGGGCTGGCCAAGCGAATGTGATCTTCGAGTGCTGAGCGAGTCATCGTTTCCGAAGCGTTCGTTTTCTCATTCATCTTCCCATCTCCAGCACCTTGCATTTTCTCAGTTTTGTTCCGTCCACTTAGTCGACAATTTTCTTCCATTTTCATTCAGTTTTACATCGATGCCTTCTTTTTTTTTTTGGAATGAGGTGATTAATTTCAGAAATGAACTCACCGACCTCGAACGAAACGCACAAATTGGATGAGGATTTAGAGGCGGATAGCGGTTGTGAGGATTTGACAATCAATCAAGTAAGCGTTGTTGCAGCGATGCATCGAATATGCTCTCGAAGTGTTTAATGCGAGAATTACTTCCTTATCACCGCACACTATCTGTTTTCATTGAGTGCTATTTTATGCAGTTGTTTGTTCCGTCCATGTTTCAACTGTTTGATCACTTTCACTCATTTGGTCGATCAAATTGAGGATAAATAAAGCAATTTCGATTGACCCAACTGCACTTAAAACATCGCAGAATTTGGCTGAATTCATTTCTCAAAAGGATGCCAGATTCATTGTGACAACAACCTAAACAGTGAATCGAACAATTTTTGGATAGTCTAGCAGACGATTTCATATCATTTTAATGGGCGACGTAAATTGTAATAACAAGTGTTTTTTTGCGTGAAAATGGCGATTTCGATCATAATATTAAATGATGTAAACAAACCTACATCTCACTTGTTAGCATTTTAAAGCACTTGTTTACAATACACCTCAAAAACTAATTCCCAAAAATAGCATCAGTCTAATTTTTCACTCAAATCAAACACACCATTTCAATGCATTCCCACTTGCTCTCCAGCTAAAATCGTGTATAAAAGCGGCATGACAATATTCAGGTATCCGTACAAGACGGCAGAAACGTGATTTATCCTCGAAGTTGGATTGCACAGGTGAGAATAGTGGATGGAGGTGTGCGTTCAGGATCAACTCAACCGCATATTTCTATTCAGCCACTCAACAGCTGTTGTTGTAATCATGAATTTAGTACAACCACGATCTAGTGAAAAGTGGATAAAGCAATAACGAATGCATTTGGAAATTAAAATCCGAGCTGTTTTACGCAGTTCTTCACTTGTTTGCCTATTCTCCATCGTTTCCGAACCGAAATTAACCAACAACTTCATATTGTCGAGCGCAACGGTGACGGATAATAATTACACACATTTTTGTATTTCCAAAAGAATTTCTGCCGATGATGACAATTAATATGTTTCATGTGTATTCTATGCAGTGTACAAAAATCAGTTGCAATGTTCTGTCGCTTTCGATTAATAAAGTTTTATAAACGTGTGATGATTGAATGACAGCCATCAGCTTTCAAAACTTACAATAAACTTCAAACACCCACAAATAGGCGCAAAAAAAAAAACAATGTTATGTGAAAGCGCATAAGATTTAATAATGAGCAAACACATTAAACGGTAATGAGAAAAAATAGTTGATGGAAGCAAAAATAGCAAATCAATACGCTTCTCCACTACCGCAACTGTCATGAAGAAGCAATATTGGTCATAACGTTCCAGTGGTATTGAGGTGATGAATTATCACCAGCAAGGAACACATTGATAACGAGGACTCTTCCACCTATTACTCTGACTTAAGCATCTTGCTGTTGTTGCTTGAATAAGAATATTGTTATATTACCAACAGCGAAATAAATGTGTGCCGCTGGATCATAACGAGCCATGAATCCCAGTTGGCCATCGCTTGCCACGCAGTGCCATATGGGACCGTACTTTTGCTCGAAATGACTCATGATATGCTGTGCAATACGCATGATCTGATTGGGTTCAGGACTGAAATTCAGCATGGCTCATAAACTCCGTTCATTTCAATGGAATAAATTCAGCTACGCTTAAAAGATGCAATAAAGAAATTGAATATGAATCCCATCATTGGTAAGCACTTACGGGAGATATTTGGGACATACATTCAAAAAAGACAAGGCATGACGTTCTGTTGGGACGCTTATACAGTTCTTTTACTAATGGTAAATTGTTTCTTGATCGCAAACCATTAGAAAAGCTTATTACTTTCGTGAATCTAAAAATTTACATTTATTCACCAACTGTCAACTGCTGATTGCCTCATCATTATTGTAACAACAAACTAACTCAAACTCACTACAATGTGAAAAATAAGTAGAAAACAAGCGAAAAAGATTACTTTGCAATCGCTTCCTGAGCCAAACTCACTGCATACTGTTGCATATCGGGTGGCATACCAGCAGAAACAATTTGAGCACCTGGAATTTGCGTGGCCATTGCTGGTTGAGCAGGTGCTGGCTGGGGTTGACACTGTGGTGTGGGTTGAGGTTGTTCCTGGGGTTGAGGTTGAGGCTCAGGTTCAGGTTGGGTTTGAGGTTGGGGCTGGGGTTGATCAGGCTGTGGCTCTGCTACCGGCGCTGGCGCTGGTTGCATCTGAGTAGGGTAAGGTTGAGCAGCTGGAGTGGGTTGAACGGGTGGTTCGGTTGGGACTGGTTGGGCAGGTATTGGCTGAGCGGGTTCCGCCGGTTCGGGTTGCGGTTGGGGCTGGGGTTGTGGCTCGGGCTGGGGTTCTGGTTGAGCTGGTACCTGTTGTGGTTCAGGTTCAGAGGGATGTGGCGGTTGTGACGGTTCAACTATCGGTTCGGGTGCTTGTAACGGCTCGGGCTCAGGCACTTCTTGCTGGCGTTCCTTAAGCACTGGTGGCTGTTCACTAGCAGTGGCTGGAGGAATATGGCCGCCTTCAGTTGCACCAGCCGGCGTCGCTTCAGGCACTACAGCTGTCGCTTCGTCTGTGGGTGGAGGGCGTGGCTGCTCAGCTTCACGTTTCTCCTTGTTAGCTTCTGGTTGCTGAGCTGGCTCTTTTTCCTGCTCAGCATCAGATACCTTAGGTTCTGGTTTAGGCTGAGGTTTAGGTTCCTGTTTAGGTTGAGCTTCCGGTTCTTGTTTGGGTTGCGGCTTTGGCTCCTGTTTGGGTTGAGGCTCTGGCTCCTGTTTGGGTTGAGGCTCTGGCTCCTGTTTGGGTTGAGGCTCTGGCTCCTGTTTGGGTTGAGGCTCTGGTTCCTGCTTGGGTTGAGGCTCTGGTTCGGGTCGTGGTTCTAGTTTTGCCTCGGGCTCTGGCTGAGATTCCGGCTTTGGTTCAGGCTCGGCAACCGGTGTTTCGTGGGTCGTCTCCTTCTCCTGTACAATGGGTTGCCCTTGCTCAGTTCCTCCAGCGCTTGCTGCAGCAGCTTCTGCTTTTGGTTGCGGTTGATCGCTGCCTTCTGGTTCAGACGGTTTCACATCACCACCAGCTTCTGCGGCTGCTACCTCCGATGGTCTTACGTCGCCTATTTCAGCGCTGGGAGAGATAATGATTTCGTCGCCTAATTCCATCTCACCTTAACAAATCATTCATTAGACACTGATAAACAATGACTAGTCCAACAAAGGCATCCATCCGCTCGAATAACTCTTCTAATTGCACGTATCAAATGAGCATATTTTGAGTTAGTATTACATCTTATCGGATGATCTTAGAGAGGAGAACACCTGATTTCATTGTTTATTGTTTAACATTCACAATCGAATGCATTTGCACCGATTCAACTGATCGCTTAATGAATTTGTTTACGTCTTTCGAAAGTCGATTGTTCACAGCAGCAGTGTTCACTATCACATTTCATCAAAACAACTTGCTGACAACAACTTTCACACAACAAACACCTATTATCTGTCGGGTGGATTCACTATGTTCTCATATCCCGTCAACAACATTACATGCGATTCGTGATTGTTTGAAAAATCATGAATAACGACGATCTACTCCTGAGAAATGGCTTAGAACGATGAAAATCTTGACGTTAAAGATGGGAAGATGGCAGCTGATCGAAACTGATTAGTGCAAACAAATTGGTTGTCAGTTTATTGCTAAGTCAATACCGTGAATCAGCTATAAATTTTCTCGTATCAAATCCAGCATTAGTAAACTTTTGTGCTCCACTTAGACAAAATCCGGATCTCAAATAAAGTTCCACAATTCGTTGCCCATCCAAACCACAACACATTCGGCTCCGTTTAGAGCGCCGTGCAAAATGTAGGATAACGACGCTAATCCGTGAAATTAGCAATTTTGAACCGAATTTCATCGTGCAATTCTATGGGAAATTACCGATGAATGATCGAAACAATGCAAAAATTTGCATGCTTCGAAGATATTGAACAAAGTTTGAAAACAATGAGCAAATTGCACTAATGAAGAGAGAATTCTGATGAATTGTCGTCGATCAACACAGCGATCAAATTGGTCAGTGGCAATCAACACTGACGATGAGTGAGTGAATCACCGAATGAAACGAGTCTAGTGAATGAGTTGCGAATAAATCTTCGGACTGAACGCAAAAATGCCTCAAAGAAATATTTTTTATGTGATTGTTTGTTTTGCTGGAATGGACAGCAGTTGCTTGCAGCACACTTTGAGAGGAGTGAAGAAGAGGAATGCAGAAGTGAATGTGAGTTTGATGATAATGATAACGACGATGTAATAGGTTCACATCAAGCAATTCTGATATACTCATTTATCTCGTTCATTTTGCATCAATCTCTCACCATATCCTTATGCTTTTCGTTAGTCGACTCCTGATAGTCTCTCCATATCAACGATTGCTTGCTCAGATCATTAATATTTTTTTCGAGATGTTTTATCACCCTAGCAAAACATCTGTTGAGATAGTCGAGCAGTACGTGTATTGTACAGCCAACTGTGCAACACATTTACTTACTTACCTTGTGAATTCTCGAAGCATTCATAAGCATCAGATCAAGCTGTTGTTGTGAAAATTAGCACCAACAGAGATTGATGATTTATTTTAATGTGAGAGCTGAACTTAAAAATTTTTTTTTGTTGGCGAAAGCTAATGTTTTATCGTTATTTTGTTATCAATTCTATCTAACAATTCCAATTCTGACATTAACTGCAAAATGTGAATCAGTCACAACTGCAAAATTGATCTTGCAACCGCAAAATGCGACCAATTCAATTAAGCGAAAAGAAGAACGATATGCTTAAATGAAGATTTATCATCACGTATCACAAATTTTCAATCTGACGAAACATCATTTTGGAAAAGGAATATATACAGTGAATCAATCATGAAGTAGCAATAGTAATGATTACATTCGTGGAAACCATATTCAATTTTCGTATCACTTATAACACAGTGACATGGCGGACCGAATTCAGCTTCAAATCTGGTCATGATGAAGTGCGCACACAGCATTCGCTCGTCAGGAAACCTGCAAATTACATACAAATTACAAAATCAGCAACAACAACCTAATTCATTATTCGTCTTTTTACATCATTTCAACATTCAACACTCTCATCAATTCTCTGCAGAGTTCAATTCATCCAGCTTACCTATCATAAATCTCACCTTTTAACAGCTTCTGCTGCAAGCACTTCTGCTCTTTCCTTCATACTCTCAGGCATATCACTGGCCATTATTTGAGTCCGTTTGCTGTTCCTCTCAATCAGGTCAACAACAATTGTGTTGCCGTCCAGCGGTGTAACGGCTTCGTTGCGTGACGATTTCACATTGGCATGGATGGATAACTGCGATGGAGCCACTTTGAAGAGTAGAAACGTGTACAAGTCCACTCGTAGGTGAATGTAATTATTCGGATCGTAGTGTGTATAGAATGCCAGTGCTCGATCGGCTGTGAAACAATACCAATGAGGTCCAAAGCGCTCGTCAAAGTGCGAAACCAAAAACTCCGCTAAATGACTGGACTCATTTTTGTTTTCTCTGCAAACGCTTACATAAATAAATACATGCTGAATGGCATAGCCATTGCTTTATTCATCATTCACTGTTTGTACAGAATAATGAAGTCGTGAAAGAATGTGTTTTCTGGACTCAAAATTATACACAAATGTCAGTGATCCGCTTAAGTAACAGGCATTTATATTTGCATTTAGTTTGGAAGGGAAAGTTTTGCAAGAGGAGCTGCGAAAACACCACAAAAATATACTTTCTTCTTTAGGGTTACCTACTGAACGTTATTTCGGTCCAAATCGCTCGTCAACGTCTTCCTCGTTTAGATTATCACCTACTGACGGTTGTTATCACCTGCTGTTGAAATGCGAATAGTTTCGGTTTCAAAAGAAAAAAAATGGATTTGAAGCGTCCATTCCAAACGAAACATCAGCTTACTTCATCAAGATTCCCTTGACAGCAACATTGACTGCAAATTGCTGTGACTCCATATTCATGCCCGACGAAATGATTCTCGTCGGGAATTGCATCGAAGTGGAGATTTTCCGCTTAGGTGGTTGTTGAATGGCTGTTGTGATGGGTGGCAGATCCATCTCACGGAATATCAAAACTGTCAGATGTCCTACCGAAAAGAACATGTGATCTTCGCGGTCGTGTCGTACCTCATAGCCCAGACTCGCATCGCTCACTACGCAGTGCCAATTTCCACCGTATTTCAACTCGAATCGTGTCGTTATGCGATGTGCAATGATCATCTTTTCGTTAGGAAACATGAAATGATTAAAAAAGTTTTCAAAGCGATTCCATATGGGTGCATTTCAGCAACTACATGAAAAATTATCAGGATTCCGTTGAGTCGATTGCGACGGAGATCTCTGGCAACATTACAATGTGCGAGAACGCTTAATATAAGCGTGAGCTCACCAGATAAGTTGAATTGTTCGCATATTTGCATTCCATCAAAGGAATCAGCTATTTTTCTCGCCACCTTTTCAGAACTGATCAACATAAACGAATGTTACTCGTTTATTCATTGTCATCAAATACAGCAACTCATTTGGAGTTTACGTCCCTCTCTTATTAAAAATATCATTTAATATCACATTCCCCCTCAGTGACATTCTTCTTTCCGCGCAGCTAACGAGAACAGCGTTGAAAATCGTCTGTCTTCGTGAAATTCTAACTTGGATTGTTGATTTGGCGATTCCAAACGAAACCAGTTCTGGGCTACTCATCTACCCCCATAGAATGAATGTTACTGCTAAATAATAACCGTGAACTAAGTGTTCAGTCACCTACTCATTAATGGCATCATCGGTTATTCGTATTGCGTAATGTTGCATGTGCAATTGCATTCCAGAGCTCATAACGCGAACGTCGTCTCGTGGTGAATCGATTTTGACGAAAACATCGGACATTCGTCGTTGTGCAACAAGACGAGCGAGCACGGCACGAGGCTTGGAACGGTGCAATCGAAACAGAAATATCGATAGTTGACCGATAGCAAAATAGATATGATTATCGGCATCATAGCGCACATAGAAACGCATATGACCATCACTCACAATACAATGCCACAACGATGCATAGTTGGCTTCGAACGCATTCGCGATATACTTCGCTATTTTCATCTTCTCACCGGGGAATCTGAAATTGAACTCAATTCATATGGTGCGCTTTGCGATGCTGTTTAACTATTTTTTTTCATTCAGCTACCGCATTTCTACGAAGTGATCAACGCTACTTTATTAATGTGATGTGAGATGAGTGCAAATTATCAGAATGAAACGTCTGAATCGCTTTCAAAAAATAGCGAAACTAATCATTCAGCGGAAACTTTTTTTGCTGTACTGAAACTGGCACATATGATGAGTTCATTAAAAACTCAAAAGAACATGAATCAAACAACTGAATATGAATAAGATGCTCTATTCATGTATTGTTTGAAACACTAAATATGAATGAAATTATGCATGTAATTGCAAGCTGGAATACACAAAACCTACATTGAAATGGCTTCAATTGCCAAGTTGATTGCATGCGATTCCATCTCATCGTCCATACCTGACGCGACCAGAATCACTTTTTGTGATGGTGGTGGAATTTTCGAATTGGTAAGCACATCGGATTCAGTGCAAGAAGACGATTCTTGCATGTGTGCATCTCGTCGATTGCTCATTGCCAATGTTTGATTGCTGTCCATCTCTAGTCAATTACATCGTTTAAACATCAATCATTGTGCTCCGGCTCGTATGCAATGATACGGCTTGAATTATTGGCGAAAAATGCATTGGAGCACAGCAGCAACGATCGAATGATCGAGATTCATCAAGTGCTGCTGCTCATTCTTCAAATCTCTTGGGTGTTATATCACAACAACAAAACCAAATTATTCACTTCAACAACACTCACTCATGTCTATATTATAGCTGAAGGTATCATCATTTATCACAAGTGGATAGCCACTTTCCATTCAAAAAATGCATCGAATCCTATAGTCCCAAACGTGCTACTAGCTAAAACGAACAGAAAAAAATCCAGCTATCTTCCAGAATCAATGTCTCGCAACTTCAGTTGAAAGTAAAGATTTCTTGATAGTCATCTTCATCTTTACATTGAAATACTTCGAAGTTCTGAAGTAGGCTCATAGCCGAGTACAAATACTTGTTTATTGGCAGACAAGAACCGTGAAGAACTCTACGATCATACGCAAATCTCGGCCAGCTTCCGGGTATAACACCGCACAACAATAGTAGTAAGTAACACGGCATTGCAAATGCAGATAAAGAATCGCAATTGATACGAGTGAAATTGAGAGTGCACTGCATACGAAATGATCAGGGGAGCGCATGGACGGCTAAACAAGAAATGCATTTTTAAAGCGATACGTTCATCCATTCGCTTTTTTTTGGATGACAATTTATCCACTACTACGACTAGATTTCATTCAACCAACCAACGAATCGCTCATGAGCATAGTAATCGCATTATGGTGTCAATTCCGAGTTCAATTATCGTTCGAATTAGAGAGTATTGAGTGTAAGCAATTTCATGAGATGAACATATCCATGTAACACACACACACATCACAACATCATCTCAATATAATCCATGATCACCAATGGATTCCCACAGTTCTGTCGAAACGTAAAAAATCTTTTTAGATTGTTTGATTTTTTCATATTTCTCGTTTTTGCAGCACATCGAAATAACTCTAAAATGATAATTTCATCGTTTCAATTAACTCAAAATCATTTTCTAAAATTGCTGCACATCACTATCAATTACTGTGACAGTCAAAACCTTCTGATGTGTTTTTGACAGGCAGCTGCCACCATTATGATCAATTACGCAACTGTTTTCGTTGACGAACAAAAAATTTCTTATAATGCACCATGAGCCCATGATATGGTAATGGGGAACATTAGAAATACGTCGTCCATAACGACGATATCGTGAATCTCCGATTGAACATTCATCGAATTATTCTTTTAGATATTCATCTCTTCACTGTGCCCATTGAGAATGAATTTTGCTAATGTTAAGGCTAAGACCATTGTATTATTCCAGAAACTGTCGGCAATATGTATTCTCTGCAATCAAAAATTTCATCCCAATCATCTAACTGAAGATGAACACATCACATCAGTTGGCTAATGGAGAATACCATCCTATCCCTGGATACCTCACATGCCTCAACCAGATCACTCAGAAATCAGAAAGACCATCACATACGCCCTTAAAAGAGCACTTCCTGACGAGTAGTAGTACATGTTCTTCCGTATTTGTTTCTGTCAACGATTAATTTAAAAAGCTTCACTCGTGAAAGAAAACCATTAAAGGAAATGAAATACGAACGAGCACAGAAATGAGAAACAAGTATGCATAGCATATTGGATCATGGATATCCTCATCGGATAATTATGGCTTGCCGTGAGCTAAACAAACAACAGAGAAATTATCTCGCAAGCAGCATCCATTACGTTCAGTTCAACGCGGTGTCGATGGTATTTAGAAAAAGCGATGAAAACTGACAATTTAGTGTGAATGACAATACGAGAACGGCCAGTTAGCGGTTAAGCCTGTTTACCATTCATTCCGTTGAATCAATAGAGGAATGCTGTTTTTTTTCCTTTTCCACTAGCTTTTGTCTCTGTTTTAGCACCTAATATCACTAATATTATACGTAGAGTAGTTTGTTCATTCGGTTTGTTTCAGTGTTGCTCAGCACTCAAACCAAACGAACAGACGGACGAATGGATGGATGCTAGCTATCCCATAATTCACTTTTGTCAACCATTTGCAGTCATTTATGCAAGTGAAGGTGAAAAATTCTTCTCAATTCTAAAAGTTTTCACTGATGAGGAAATCGCACTTAATACTGAGATATTTCGATTGCTTTGCATTGCAACAAGTGAGGGATACTGTGGACAATGGGCGATTTGTTCGCAGTTCTAACAATGAATGCAAAAAAAAATCAATTCGTAATGATCACTCGAGACCTTCAAATTGATCACCGCTGTAAATTTAACAACGTTTGAGTAGAAACATTCAAGCAACCGTCTTCAACGAATAATATTATTGCTTTCAACGATGCTTTCAGTAAAGGAGCGATGGCACGAATAAGTCAAATAACTTCGAGACTTTAAAATTAATTCAATAGTACTCAGTCACGAAACGCTGGCAATCACCTGATGCCAACAACATTGAAAACTCTCGACGTGAAGAACGCAATATCAACTGAGGAGTGAGTGCAATTGGAAAGAAGTGCGCAAATCCGCAAAGAGGTCTGTCAGTAAGGAGGATCGATGCGCACTTAATGCACTGTGTTTTTGTGCAGCGAACATACCAAATCGGAGTCGATTTAATGGCTAATCAGTACGTCGTCCTTTTATCTAATAACAAAATGCTTGCTTTTTTCCACCAATATCAATTCTGATAGCTGCTCTATTCAGTACGCTCAATTCTTTATTACCACCTATTCAGTATCTTCTCTTTATTTTGCCCATAAACACGATGCGCCATGTTTTTATCAGTCTGTCACAAGCAATAAAACCGAAACAAAACGCCGCACATTATTCTTCGCATATCATCGAACGTCAACATGATCATCAATGCATGGAACACTACTGCCCAGACAATAATCTAAAACACATTCCGAATTTGTGCCGTTTTTTTTAACTTCAGTTAATTTCCTGGACGCATTCACAAATGAATTAGTCGAGTTTATATTGGGCAAATTGTGAATACGCCGAAAAACATCGGTTGATTATACGGAGTCCTGTTTCGGCTAATTATATGAAGTCCTGTTTCTGTTTCGGCCAATCATATGAGGTCCTCTGGGAATCTGGCTCCTTCCGTTAGAAATCATTATCAATTCGCTACCGAACGAATCGACGACAACGTAAGCAATTGTGAAATGAAAAACCAATTTCATAATAATTACAGTTAGGTGATACTATTTCTAAGATTGACTCAGTAACATTCATGTATACTTTCACGCAGAGTGATATCTTATGAATGTCACATACAAAAATTTCGATAAGAGCTCTTGCATAACGTTTCTGGATAAAATTACAGATAAAATTTCAATCTGATGACAATCTACAGTGGTTATGGTCAAGGATAAAAGCTGAGCTCAGACACTAACCTTATGAATTGCTCCAATTTATAGATGGGATGCCAATGAAATGGAGATGAGGACGGTAACGTAATAGACGAGAATATTCGAGTGGTGAGTGTTTTTGGGCTGAATCGAGAGATGTGTCATAAACACGCGAACGAATCTATTAGACGCACATCGTGAGCACATCATGAGCAATAAAATGGCCAAAGATGAAGCAATTAGGAGCGGAATCGTTTGATCAGCAAACAAACAAGATGTTGACACCAGGATTTATTCGACTCTTAGAGATATCTTACTTTGGTACATGCACATACATGATGATGACTTCCATCGTACATTGGCGTTCCCTTTCTTATCATGCACTAATGATGGTCACCGAACGAACTTACATCGTATACATGATGCACTAGACTTTTCTAAGTGGAACTTGAAAAATTTTCGATCGGAATCTGATCAAATTCATTTTTTCCAAACTTAGAAATTCAGCATTTCCACCAACTTTCAAGTCATTCAGTCGGAATCTGAATTCGAAAAATCGACCGAATTCATCTGACACCACCGGTATTGCTGAGGTTTTGGAGCCTTTTTTCGACAGCTTTAAAAATTCATCTATTGCACCAATATTGACTGAATTATCATCATCAGCAAACTTTTCTATGTGCTTTTCAAAACAGCTGCAGGCTGCTTAGAGCTTCAAAAAACTTCCACATTCAATTTCACTCGGTCCCTAATGAATGTTTACCGTCAAAGTGATTGGTGAGGTGTTGTAGAGTGTGTTGTGTGGCTAGCTATTCGTCGAGATTTCAGCGCATTGCTCAAAAATCATCTTTTTTTTTGTCACTGGCGAAAATCTCTATTTCATCGGCCGAATGCAATTTTACAGTGCTTTTAGAACGAAATCTAATTGGTTTGCCTTTTTTAAATGTCTTCCTTTCCTTTTGTCACAAATTTTTGCTCACAATCAGATAACATTCTATCTCAGTGATGCAGGTTGGTGGTTGCATTCGTAAAATTTTGTAACGACAACTTTTCTCAATTCTTCCATTCCAGTTTACTGATATATGCACACCAATGTCTTTCGGTTCATTCTGCAACACTTCCATGTGAATCTCCTCTAGTCAAACTTACTATTAGTGAATTCACCATCCATCGTTGCATTAACGTGAAACTAAATTACCATTTGTGAATGGTTTATTCCAGTTATGTTTTGCAAATTCAAGCAATACGTAGAGCTTCTTTGGGATGATTTTTTTGCGGCATTATAGAGTTTTCTTCCATTCATCACGTTGAATGGTGTTTCACATGAAGAATAAAGAAACGATAAAATGCCTCAAACGAATCCCATTTTTCGCCACAGCGTAATCCTATCGTCTCGGAAATCCCATTACCTCAATGCAATGCTAGTTTTTCTGAAAATGCAAATGCATCGTTAAAAGGATTTTGCATTGTTGTCGACGTTATCTGCTCACAAACGCTATGATTGCTAACAAATTCATCTGGTATCCAGGAGATCGATTCTGCTTTTGGACCGTTCATGACCAGTGAATGTTCATAAAATTCATTTCATTCGAAGTAACGCTCACCAAGTTTAACGCTTAATTTCTGTGCAGTTTCAATTGGAAAATTGAATTGGGAAATTCTCTGATTAACTGATAGCGAAATCGTTCCGCTTCCTGGAAGAATGCCGTTCGTTCCTTAATGATAGTCCTCATTCAATTTCACTTGTCATTTCCACTGATTTTCACACTTAACGTTAGTTTTATAGCGTTTTTTGCAAGGCGGAATTCTGTTCTTGATTAGTTTGAGTTGAGAACCAGTGTGACCATCTTGCATAACTCATCCCGAAGATATTTTCATTCAGGAAATGACTTTTCCATTTTGCACTCTGTCTGCAGCTTTCAAACTTCCATAATACGGTCACATCATCAAGTCAAGTTTTATTTGGTTCAAAACGACCGTAAAGAGACTTATTTAATGGGTACACTCAAGGAAGAATATTGTGAATGTGAGTGAACTCGGCTAAGTGTATGTTCATAATATCAAAATCGCGTGAAAATCGCTCAATGTATACCGTAACTAATAACTACTGAATTAGAATGGATTCTGCCAAAACACGGATCAGTATTTTCTTCTAATTTCATCCAGTTATCTGTTGTTGTGAACTTCTCACTCACAACATAATCCAATTCACGGTTCCTTAACTCGAACAACGCTTTGCACATAACTCAAATAATTCAAAAATTCTCTAAGGTCATTATTGAATTCACACTGATGAAAGTTTCTGTTGCACTATGGCACATCACGAGAAACCACAACAATATGCGCTTCGCTCTTTTGTGAAGATCAATGCAAGCATGTTGAATTAAATCTCAGCCCATCTGACTCTAAGCTTTCTCAAAAGCATTCAGCCTTCAGCTTTGTTTTGCTGTCACACTCTTGAACAAATTGTTCAAAATCCTCTATAGTATATTGTAAATCCTGGCGATTTGTTACAGTCAAACGATAAAGCATTAACTCAACCTGTGGAGGATTTCCACTCTGGCACCGATTTTGCTTCACAGTGTGCATATACGATTGCTTATTGCTAGGCATTTTTTCGAATTTTGGATTGGTTTCGTTAAAATTGAATATTTTCTACTAGTGCTCTATTCAAATTGTCTCTTGATCATTCAGCTGATGCTGATTTCATAGGGGCTGCTTCACTGCACACTCAAAATTGATGCAGTCTGAGCTGTCTTCCGAACCCATTCAAGCGAAAATTGAGATGGTTCGAAAATTCGTTCGAAGTCCATTCAAAAAAAATCCGCTCTGAGAGAATCGCTCTGAAAACCAGCGGAGACGATTGCCATGATCAGTTGATGGAGACTTAATATCTTAGTAGATCAAGCACAAATGTTGATGGGTGCCAACTGACGACAGTGTTGATTCACGTTGTTAATTTGTGCTCATGAATGACATGCTTCATTACCGGTGACTTCAAAAATGACAGGTGATTTCGAAAATGAAATAAAAAGTAGTATTTGAAAAATTTCTAGCAGTCACAAACTCCGTGAATGATCCAGAGAAGAGAATTATTGATCTCTGAACTGTGAATTTACCATCAATAAGCTGCTGCTGAGTTTAAAGTCGTTCAGAAATTTTCATGCCACGGTTGATTATCTTCATCTTCCTCTATTTCGTGAAAAATTAATATTTTCCTTCATCTCGTAGAAAATTAATTTTTTCCTGAAGATTATGAATTCATCTCGAGACATGATGTGGGTGGTACCGACAATGCAACCGAATCGCATGCTAGCAAGCAAGACAACTCACACGAAACACTCCTCATATTCTTAGTGAGCTACTTGAGTTCATAATATTCATTCCGTTCGTGTCTTCCACTTGTCTATCTGCCTGAATAGTCAATTCCATAGAATCGTTTCAATAACGTTGTCAGAAATTCCTTCCATTACATTTCATTCTGTCACTCACAGTCAGCAAATTCTTATTATGCGCATTCATATAATGAATTTTTTTGCAAAATTTCAGCCTAACGTTTTCAAGCATTCCTTAATGTTTCATTATTGCAATTTGAATGTGTCACTTCAGTCGAGTGGCGGTTGGTTCCCGGCGGATATTCACTCAACTTTCTATCCAGTAGAGTTCATGAAACTATCAACATGTACATGGAATATGAACGAATTCATCCGAGAATACGAACAAGTGCATCTGAAAATTGAATTCTAAGAGTGCACCTCAGTTTATTCACTAGCGACTTGCTTCTTGTCTCTCATTTTTCAGTGATAACTGAACGACACTTGACCGATCCGATCGTTTTCAACGTTGGTTTGATCGTCGTTTTCAACATGATAGTCAAGTCACTAAGCTTTCTTCTAAATCCAATGCGGATTTTCATTCGCTTCGACTGCTAAACGCCTGCAAATCCGCTATTGAATTGCTGTGCCAGAAAATTGCCAATTGATGAATTATACAGGATTTTTGTGCAGTGAATATTCAAGAATTGCCTTGTTAAGTGCTCAAATGCAAATGCTTCAGCATGCGTTCATCTTCAAATGAAAAGTTTGGATTAAAATTTTTTGCGACACTCTTCAAAATAGCAATTACAAAACTTCACACATGATGATGGATTGCGAGTATATTTATGTGAGAACAAAGTTATACTGATGATACTCCTCCCCATTTTGTTCAGTTGCCTTCAATTTCTTCATGACCTAAAGATTCGCCAGCATCTCTGTCATGTTCCCCACTAATTCATTGTCTTCACTTCAAGCTCGTTCGGTGCTAATCGGTGACATTGCGATAGGAAGATATTTATGGTAACCAATTGGCTGGATATTATTTATGGATCCCATATTGTTAGTTGGTTTAGTCCGGCAGCTGAACGTCTAAATGACGACGAGGTATAGTGTGTATCCGGCCAAATCTGTATGGGTTTTGAGCCGCAGGCCATTCGGACAATCGTTTTGATTGGTTCAATTTTGAGAGAGTTGATTTCATGGCAGAGACTTTACGATGCAAACAATTGTGGTAATGGCTCAGATCTTAAAAATGATCATGCACTCGTGCTGCCGTCGAATATATGAATAATTCTTGGGCAATGGAACAACTGAATGTTTTATTGCATCTATTTATTTTTGTTGAAATTGTTCAATAAGTGGTGTGATTTCACATTAGGAGCGTGAATACGCGAGCAAGATTATTGTTTCGAAAGCGCTTGAATTCCTCTGCGGTTCATGCTTAATGAAAGTCACTCGTATCGTTGATTCGAGTTCGTAGGTTATGCGAGTTATCGCGAGCTAAAGATCCAAATAATGAGCGAATGAGCAAAATGGCAGAAAACTATTCAGTGCTTAAGAGAATGCTGCAATTTCTGAGATTTTTCTGATATTTTGACATTTTTGACATTTGACATTTTCGGCATTTGACATTTTCGCCATTTTTTTTTGACATTTTCTGCAGTTTTGGTTCAGGTTCAATCTAATAGTTCTTTTGCTCATTCCAATTTCATTCTTATCGCTCTATTCTGAACACTATCCGCAGTGCATACTATCAACAACTTCATTTGTTTTCATTGCGATCTCATGAAGTGAATAAATATCATATCGAGTCAGTTCAATGAAATGACTTGAACTTTGGGTATCTCACAGAGAATAAATCAACTCATTTCCAGAGGAGATTCTTTCAGGTATCATCGAGCATGATATCGTACTTTATCGTTGGTCTTCTTTTGCTTGTCACTACTCGTGCCTCAGTATCATCTTCAATCCGCGAAGGTATGCTCATTGCTTCAATCCTAGTCTCCTAGTCCTTCGCTGCTTTCCCTTTCGCTCATCTGAACTATTAATCTTTTATGAATCGAGTTTCGCTTCCGAACCGTTTTCTTACTTCATTTGAATGAGTTAGTTGGAATCGAAAGAAAAAACATCAATAGCTGTGAGCCTGATCATGTTAGTTGATCAACTCGTGTCACAGAACAGAAACTCTTCGCATCATTTTCTTACCTCTTTTTTTCAAAATTCTTTAGAAAGCTTTAACTTCCACCTGTACCACTTCGTTGATGCCTGCCATCAGTAATAAAGATACACCTCAGAACTGTGCGAAAACGCATTAGGAGTATGCCAGTTTAACCCGGAATGTGTGGCACGACTCTCACTTCAAGTCGGCTTACCGCTATGTGACCATCTCTTCATTTCTGGTAAGCGTTTGAATCGTTTTCGTTGAAATGAATTTGCAATAACTCTGTTCTTCGAATATTCAAAACGTATTACGGAGTTTGATCGACATTGATCAGACGTTATCCATATCGAATTCGTAATCTAAAAGCGTAGTTGTTCTATCTGGCCAAACCTAGACACTCATTATTACATTCAGATGGCATTATCATTTCAATTAAACACAGCAAAAATATCACTAATTTATCAAAATTCTCTGTATAAACTTTGCTAATTGCAATATTTCACCGAAAGCTTAACATTTATGAATAGTTGACATTTTAGCTGACCAATATTTTGCCAGCTATCCACATCCGCTGAGTGTAATCTTCTCAAACATAAATCTCTATCAATTGTGTTGTTGAAAATCAATTTTCACTTGTGCTGCAAAGGATTGAAGTTTCATTTCGATCCAACACGGCATTTATAATTCAATAGGTGGTGATTCAAAATATTGACAGTATCACTATAATGAATTCATGGAACCTGTCGTAGGCTTTAACAGTTTCTCAATACAAATTTTGAGACCTATATTGAAGGATAAAATTTTTACAGATGTATCAAAGCGTAGCCGAAAACAGGATGATTCGAACAGATTTTGGACTATACTACGAAAATTGGATCGAATACCGACAGGCAAATAAGGTCACCGAATTTTGATGGGCAATCAACTGATGTTAAATGATAATTAACGCCATATTCATATATTTTCCCACTGATAAACTTTACTACTTTCTGTTGTTTTGTTGAATGCAATGTACATCTTTTCTCAACACTTTGAAATTCTCTGGTTTCGTGGCATTGCTTACTTTGCTCTTCCTTTCATGGAACTTGGATAGCTGAAAGCATTAATATCCAAAAGTCAAGCAACTAAGAAGAATGTTAGCTTACCGAGTTTCAGATCACAACAAATCATTGGTCTTCACCAAAAGGAAGTAGTTTTATTAAAGCATAAATTACTATGGTAACATGATATGGAAACTAACGGATGTTCCAAATCAGATAGCACCATCAAAGATCTCTGCTCTACTGGATCATTCATGCCGGACACTGAGTACAATTAGTATAATTAGTGATTACTGAGTATAATTAGTGAATTTAATAGTGCTTATTAGGGTACTCTGCAATACTATTGTGCATTTATAATCAACAGTTCTGATTATCATTCAGCAACGTCTCATCAGAATTTCTGTTCATTTGTGCGGTGGCTTTCCGCCGATTATCTGAATTTTTCTGCCAGTTGATATAAGACAAGGAAAAATATGCTATCATAAAACACCAGTAAATTGTTTAATGTGGCATAGAACAGTATGACATCATTTAAATTTTAAAAATATAGAGGAAATTAATTTTCAACAATGCGACATATGATTCAAATGTGACGATGACGTGCAATTACGAGTTCGGTCCATTCGGATGCTCTTGATTTGTTCTCTTGTTCCGTTGGGAAGTGCATTATTCTTGATTAATCAGATGAGGTAATAACTGGAATTTAAGATCTGCATTACTGGAATGCAGTAAATGCCATGCACTCATAGTACAAATTAACATCCGTTTAGACGACATGGAAAAAATTTCTGCGATATACATCAATGCGAATCGAATGTTAACGAGGGCTATTGAAATGTATTTTTAACACGTTGAAATGTTAATATCCATCCGTTCGTAAATCATGTTCATTATCAGTATCCTGGGAAACAGAAGAGATCAGATCTGCAAAAAAAAAACAACCTCCGTATCATCCAGAAACAACACTATACGCTCCATTGAAGAAGAATCAAGGCGTTCGGATGTGTGGATCCGAAGTATCTAAGGTTCACAATAGACACATAAAGTTACATCGTACCCATTAAGAGAGTGTACACATGCAGCAAATCTTTTCATAAGCCCAACGACATACCAATAAATCTCTCCAACGAGGCCCTAATATTTCCAAAGCAGGGCTGCTCATAGTCGTGGGGAAAATTACCCATTTTCTGACAATTTGGGCATGACAAAGGGGAGAATGGAGAGGAACAGGAAATTATTCCTGACGTTATGCGTGAAAATAGTAAATTTTTCCAGCAGGACGGGGTTATGACGCCCTACCAAACTATCGGAAGGGCAATGGAGTGAGTACCCTAGCGCTGAGGTCTCTGTTCTAGAGGCATAAATTTGCTTTTTTTTGAAAGGGTTAATTTCGAGTTCCTATTGTAATCTGCAGTGAATTCAGCAAATCGCATTGTTCAACATTCCATTGAGACTACTCACATTCAGTATGAAAGTTTGTGGAGCGCCAAAAATTGCAATTCAAATGTTGCGCCAAAATGATGACGATGATGTCATTTGACCCAGCTGCGTGGGAAATCCGTGGTTGTATGGGAAAGAAGAGATGCATTGTTGCGATTCGATGACGTTTCTTTGGGATTTGGTTCGGATTTTCGCTGTTTTGTGCAGCCAACACGATTGATTCTGTTTCTTAGATGATGAACAGTTTTCGATTCGTTTTTTTGTTTGCAATCACGTTTGAATATTTTTAAAAGATTGAAATTTCTCCACAAAATGGATTGTTCCCATGGAGCCAATCGCAAGAATATCTCGGTGTTCGAGTATCGCTCTATCACGGCTAATGATTTTCTGTTCCTTTTCCTATCAGAATGAATAAACCGTTTATCGTTGGGATTAAGCGTTGATAATTTCTGCGCTTTCATTTTCCAAATGTAATTCTGTGGTACTGTTCAAGTTTAATTTTGCGCAAATTTCGTTCGAGGAAGTAAAATCTGACAAGCTTATATGATTCTGTGATCGATAATGTGCTGATTATCATAGGTGAGGTAGCATCGAATCGTGATAGCGGACGGCATGGCACAAAAACAGAAACAGAAGGCTTCAACGTCAAGTGCTGCGGCTGAGATGGCTGCTGTTGTTCAACAACAACAGCAACAAGAAGAACAGGAAATGGGACCGTACACAGTTATTGAAAGACTTGAGGTATGTTCGCCTTTCCAGCAAATTGTTCACAGAGTGAAATTGGTACTATTCAAGGAACGACTGTGCATTTCCTTGAAGCATCGTGACGTTTTGTTTCTGTCCTAGAATCTGCCTATGATATCATTTGGTTCAATTTTTTAATTCGATATCTGTATTCATGATAATATCTCTTAGTATTTTCGTTTAGTAGATCAAGTAATCTTGCATTCTGTTAGGATTTTGATATCTCGATTATTTCAGCAATCTGGCATAGCGTCTGCAGATATCCGGAAGCTGAAAGAAGCCGGTTTCAATACATTTGAAGCAATCGCATATGCACCACGTAAAGAGTTGACAGCAATCAAAGGAATCAGCGAACAAAAAGCTGAGAAGATCTATGTATGCTTTTCATTAATTCATCCAAATATTATTGTTTCCATCTGGATGGTTTAGATTTCCTTAATTTGTTGTTTCTTCTAACCAATGGAGTGGTGCTTACTGTAAAGAAACGCAAAACTCGTGGAACTTTCCTTATTTTTATTCGTTTTTCTATCAGCTTAATCTGTTTGATTTCCTCATCTCAATTAAGACTTGGCTTACACAAACTCTCCGAAATGGCTGTAATTTACAAAAAATTTAGTTGGAAGCCGCAAAATTGGTTCCGATGGGTTTCACGACTGCCAGTGAAGTGCATCTGAAACGATCGGAGATTATTCAAATCGAAACCGGATCGCGTGAGCTAAATCGGCTTCTGGGTGGCGGCTTTGAAACAGGCTCAATCACTGAAGTAAGATTATGCTCACTCATCCGTTCTCATTTCTTGAACCTTTCCTTAATGGAATCGTAGATTTGATCGTTATTTTTGTCTACGCCCCGAAGCAAACTGGAATAATTTGCAGATATTTGGTGAGTTTCGAACTGGCAAAAGTCAGTTGTGTCATACACTGGCCGTGATGTGTCAACTACCGATCGACATGGGTGGTGCAGAAGGAAAGTGTCTTTGGATTGATACGGAAGGAACATTCAGACCGGAACGGCTCTTAGCTGTTGCAGAAAGGTTCTGTTTTGTGTTTTCACCTAAAATTTCCGTAATTAACTTCTGTACAGTGATCGAATATTGATCCAGTTTCAAGACCAGTTATTGACTTCAAAATTTCATTTACTGATGTTTAAGGTTCAAGCTATCTGGGCAGGATGTCCTCGATAATGTTGCCTATGCACGATGCTATAATACGGATCATCAGATGCAGTTACTCGTGCAAGCATCCGCAATGATGGCCGAATCAAGGTAGGAATGCGTTGATCTTATTTTCTCCTTTTTGATTAAGAATATACGATGTCTTCATCAGTGATTGTGTCCACAGAATCTATACGAGAAGAGCTTTTGTTCGATGCCTTAAGTACTCCAATTTACCCTTCACAAGCATATTTGAAAATAAATAAAATTCTTCTGACGCAATTTGCTGACTTGAATGATATACAGTGTAATGGATTGTTTTCTGGTATGATTGCCTTGAATTTCAGATATGCATTGTTAGTTGTTGATAGTGCGACAGCGTTGTTCCGAACTGATTTTTCGGGTAGAGGCGAGCTGGCCGCAAGGCAGATGTTGCTGGGAAAATTTATGCGAACTTTATTGAAGTTAGCCGATGAGGTAGTGATTTTATTCAATATTTTCTTAAAATCAGATTTATGGAACAACTCGGAACTGTCGTATTCCTTTGCTATTATGACATTTCGTAGAAATTTTGTGATGATAACAGCAATCGTTTATGCTTGGGTGAGCATTCCATTTAGAATAGTGATTGAATTTCGTTAGCTGATTACGGATCTAGTTTTATCAATAGCCGTAGATGATAGAGAATTATTTTCAGTTCGGTGTAGCCGTTGTTATAACGAATCAAGTGGTCGCAAATGTGGATGCTGGTATGTTCCAAGGTGATACAAAGAAACCGATCGGAGGACACATCATGGCACATGCATCCACAACCAGGTAAGATAAATCCTTCTTTTATAATATCAATTAAGATATGTCCAATCACTGTCTCATGTAGGAACTATTCGTTTCATGAGAAAATATGATGTTGAGATTATTGGCTGTATACAACAGATGGTGCGATCGATTCGGGTGACTCGTAGAAAACTGATTGATGCAAATCATTTAAAATTTCAGGTTGTATTTGCGGAAAGGTCGAGGAGACACGCGTGTCTGTAAGATCTACGACTCACCGTGTCTGCCAGAGAATGAAGCTGTATTTGCAATAACAACACACGGTATTGATGATGCCAAAGACTGAATACTGATTTAGTTGGAATCTAGAGCAATGCAAATACTTCAATTGTTCACCTTTGTAAAAGTGCTTTTAATTTGTTGCTATTTGTATGATTGTAAAAAAGTTCTTTGTATGTATAATTGTTTGTTCAGTTATTGTTCAATAGAACACGTTTACGAGAAGGAGCGTTTATTTTTTGGCATTTCATTTTGCATCGCACAATTAGTTTTCATTTATCATGAACGGCTGACTTTTGGTATGTGAATGGAACATGATAGTGATTCGAAACGTTTGGATTTAGATAGTTTTTTGTTCGGTTCATTTTCTCTTCTTACTTTGTCCTGTTTTTATTTTCATTTCACTTATTATTTTTTGTTATTTTCTGTATTTTTGGCATTGTTTTTTGTTGTTGTTTTGTAATCGTTCTTATTGTCGTCGAGAACGTCGATGTGTTCAGCAGCACTGATAGATCGCCTCACTATCATCTTCCGTATCATTTTGATTGCGATTATTTGTGAATGAGATTCCGCATCCAACTTCTTTGATTGATCTAACTGCTAGTATTATTCATTTATTCAGAAGTAACATTCATATTGTCTTTCTTCACCTCATCGTTTTATTCGGTGCTTTAACTTCATTATCAGTTTATTCCGAGCAGTTTTTTTTTGCTGTTTCCATTATTAGAGAGCGAAATTTGCACAGCAATTGTATGACAATGTGAGCTCAATATTATCATTATTATACATTTATTCATACGTACACATCATTATTGTTATTTTTGGTTGTTGAATAAATACAAAATAATGTTTCGCATTCATTCATGACTGGAGTGAATTACAATACAGAAAAATTAAATAAACGTGTGATGGTCAAGTTTATTCCGCAAATCAACTGATTAGATTTTCCATGAATCAATTTTTTGGTCAAGTTTTCGGTGGAACCGTTTTGATCGAACAAAAAGTTTTTTTGCTGAACTACCAAAAACGTTGGCGATCGTATAACTTGAGTCGGAAATCTATTCAGTGTTTTTAGGACGAAACAAAAATTTATTCAGTCTTGTTTGGACGAAATAAAATGAAAAATTCTATGCAAATGAGGTTATTTTATGGATTTGTGCAGAGGTGGCGATGCTTGCACTTGGAGGATGTGTTCGGGATTGTAGTGTTGTTGTGAAAGTATCAAATACTTGACGGTAACGGGCAGTAACCAAGCTGCATCATTAGTAATATTGAAATGATAGAAACCACTCGATCTGACTTTATGGGTGAAGTAATCCATTGACTGTAGACCAACTCGTACGATGTCTCCTTCGATGGTTTCCATCGAATCTGAATCTTCAACCTAGAATGTATGAAAATATCATTAGTATTATTCATTATTATTATTATTATTATTATTATTATTATTATTATTATTATTATTATTATTATTACTATTATTATTATTATTATTATTATTATTATTATTATTATTATTATTATTATTATTATTATCTTGATTATTATTGTTACCGATGGTAATTGTTTCTGATCTTAGTCTTATGTCTATTGATCAGACTATTGAAAATTCAAATTCTCATCGCCTTATAGTCACAACGTTTTGCAACTTCTCTTCTTAGCAGTATATCTAGAAGTGTATGCTCTGAGTAGAATTACAATAGGAAGTGTTCATTTGCAGTTAATGAAATATAAAGTTTCAATTTGCGGCAATAATCATGAAATAATCGACCGGGAGGTATGTATCCGACGACGTTCTATGAAAGTATTCCTGAGCAATGGAGAGTTAAGAGAAAACAAAAAACGACATACTTTATTATCCTTAGTATGTGTCAATGAGATGGTGATTTGGTGGTGATTTATAAGATAAAAGTGGATTTTAGATCCTTCGTTCGCTTCAAAGCTCAGCGCTCTTCTTCTGCCTGCAATTATAGCTGTCAATTATAGATAATTACTCGCCCGCATCTCGCTTCTCTTAATACGTGATCTCTGTTCCTTTGTGTTGGAAACTTCATTAGACTATTTCAAATTGTTTGGTTGATGCTGATTTCCGAATTGGACTATTAACAATGATAACGTTTGCAGACTCTCGTATTGAGTTGGATTTGCTGATTAAATAAAGAAATAAATGGATACATCTTTACAAAAGAATAGGATCAACAATGAGCATCAAACAAGATTAAAGGAGAGAAAACGAATCCTGCACATTAGTGAAAATTATTCAATTAAAAAGCAATGAGCACAAATCAGACGGCTGGTTTAGAAATGACTATTTTCACAAAAGAATACCTGAGCAATCAAGTATGAAAAAGATTTTGGTGGCAAACTCATAAATCAGAACACTTCAGTGAACTACAATCAGAATAATTGCGGAACTAAAATGAGGAGTTGAGAGAATTTGTTCTGGAAGTACCTGCGGGAATAGATAACGAGATGAGCTTCTTGGGATCAGGGTATTCATCGCGATGTTTCCAGTACAACTGTTTTGGTATACGTTTCGGAATCGGTATTACTTCATTGCTCATTCTACCACCGTACATCTCTGGCAGACACTCAGGATCAATGCATTGTAGCAGGTCGCTCGCTCCATTGCCACTTGTAAAAACAACACGCTTCTGAAGAATATTCGAAGCTGTGGAATCTATGGAATCTATGAAGATACTGAATTTTTTTGTGAAGCAATACTTTTAGTCCAATCCGCGTTTATTTACATGATTCAGTGACAGTCACGCTACTCTTACGTACCGTTAGTGACACTGTGTGTTCGAACACGTTTTGTATTTCGGGAACAAATTATAATTTTCATGCAGTTAAACGTCAAATTTCATTAATAGATTGAGATCTTCAGAATAAAATCAAAAAGAAAACACAAGAAATAGGTGTTCGAATTAGATGGATTTAAGCGATATCATCAAATTAATATCGTGGCTGAGCAACACCGTGAATATCACCAATCTGATATTCCTAGCGATGAGAATCGATACTAGAGATGAGATTTTCCGCGAATCCAAATAATCACCTTCATGTCGTCGCTAATAAGCGGTGAGACTGCTGTCCATAAAACACTTATAAACGTCGGCACATTCACAAGGAACATTCGATCAACCCATCGTCTTGAATTTTCAAAATTTCATCACTAATTCAACACTGAATTCAACATTACATCATCTTTGCCTATCACAAATCGAAATCTTATCGCTTTGTTCAGCACTATATCTATCGCAGAACACGGATAAAATGCACTGTGACATCAGATAAGGGTGATGTCGAAATTGAAGGATATATAACGTACACAGCAGTTTTCACATCAAAACATTGGCAAATCAAAATAACATCTCTTTGGAATTTAACATTTTGAGAAGTTCTAATTTTTGACAAAATCCAGCCACATTCAATTACATTCATTCTCTTGTATCTTCATCAGTTTAACAAATACACCGATACAACGACAATCAATCACCTGTAGTGATTCAATACTTGAACCCACAGGTTTCGGAACGGTCCGGTCACAATTGGTATCAGTGTTGGATCGAAATCTAGCTTGTCCACATCGAATATGAAATAAACGTGGCACTGCTTACCAGTTTCAGCTTCTAACTGCAAATTTCACATACCAATCAAAATATGATCGCTTTTTAGATTGTTTACAACTGATTTCTATGCTGTTGAGAAGATAATGCAATGTGCCTTCGTTTTGTAATATATCGCATCGATTTTCAAAGCCGACTGGGGCATAACATAGTTAGATCTCTCTGAACGAGTAACGCTATGAATGGAATAGAAACGGTTTGCTTAAACAACTCGCAGATTTTCTTAAAATCACCCATTCAAATGTGAAACAAATTCGTTATGTTCAGCATTCGACCTTATGAATGACGTTGAAGAGTTTTTCCATTCGCCTGAATTGCTGATGCATAAATTTGGTGTATTCAACCGCTTTGAGTAAACCGTGCGAGTCGATTTGACCAATTTGCTCTACAACGATCAAATGATCTGTCTCTTGGACATTTTTACGATTCGGTCCAACGATTGTCCACGGTGCGTATTCCTCAAGCCACGGCAGACTGCTTAGTTGATTCTCGCCAACGTTCGTGTCCAGCTCATACTCAGAACGGAAACGCAGATGTCGTCGCAGCTGAATGAACCATGAATTTAAGCAGATCACTGATCAAATTGTTGTTTGTGAGAAGCAGTAAATCTTAGGAGATGCATTTCGTAGCATTCAGGTGTGTGTGTGTGTGTGAATAATAGATTGTCCTAATGGAATTCTTCCCCTGCCACCATCAGTCTCACAATTGGTTGCTAGCTTTCAAAGTAGCAACGACAACGAAGTGACCGGCCGATCTGAGTGTGGTCATTCCATGTTTCGCGTATCAACATAAAAGTTGTCAAATGTTGAAATCACCACTTCCATGAGATAAAATTAGCACAAACCATATAAATAGTTTTCGATGCATTGAATTCACACGACTGACAATAGCGAAGGATATTGAAGTGGGTATTGTAGTTCGGATGAATTTCGTTGCTAATCGCATTTCGTACCTATAAACATCAACAATCCTCGTGATGACACACAGCGAAACAGAAATGACACATATGAAAATAACTTCAAAATTCATACTGATCATAGAACACATTACTGCACGAAGCAGCCAGCAATTGAACAGAAATTTTTCCTCTTCATTAAATTGCTTCCCAATTGGTGTTTAGTCCAATTGAAATCATTGTTAAAATCTTACTAATCAGCAATTAACGTTCATCCTCATTTTTCTTCTTATACCAATAGAATTTGATTCCTTCAAGAGCTTCAGAATTCGAAGCCACAATTGATTCGTTACTTGCAGCAAGCAGAAGGCTGAGTTTGTGAAACATCTGCTTATTTTACAAAACGAAACATAAATCTGCTTATTGTTAGGATGATAGAAATGTCCAGCAATAATAATCAATGGGATAATATCTGCATAAAGAAACAATAATTTGCACATAGAGCGAAATGAACGAAAAGAAAGTGAAAATGAAACACATTCAAATAACCTGATTAAAACATTCGATTTCGGCTGCGGACAGATTCAAATCGTGCATCTCTGTGGTGGTGGTGCTCGTGGATATGAGCGTGCAAAAACAGCGAAATGGGCGATGAAACTGAAAACGACGTTGGTTTTAAACGTGTTCGGTCGATCGGCGTGGTAAATACGTTAAGAAGGATGATCCCTTCTCTTCTTTATCTTCAAAACATCAACAAAACAATGCATTTCTAGGTGGATGAATATATCACATAGATAGTAACAGCGGCATCAGCAGCAACGTAATTATTCTTCAACGAATGGAGACAATCACATGCGACTTCATCCAATATCTTATGCTCCTATTTCAACGGAACGAAATCAACGAAGCTGACTGCAGTGAATTTGACTGCATTTCGAAACAATAATGTATGTGAGCGATAATGCGATGAGATAAGATCTTAACTGAACGCATGTTGCCCAAATTATGCAATTAATATTACCGATCGTTAATAATTCATCTTTGAGTGAATCGAATTTTGTGCAGAAATGATGGACCTGTTAATGAAATGCAATAGACTTAATGTGATCAAATTCATGGTCACATCAAAGATTCACGGTCACGTAATTGAGACAACGTGCATCCATTGATATCAGTGAAATGGAGTGTAAACATAGGAAGTTTCGTGTCTAATTGCATCACGCAAAATTTTAGGCGCAATTATCAGCAAAATTTGCAAACAATTCATATTTTGGGCTAACTGAAAAATGAAGTGATTTTGTTTGATATGGTATTTTTGATACCCCGATAAACTGTGATCAACTGTAATTGCTAATGATCTCTCATCGCTGCCACTCAAGACTGTTTTGAGGTGTACCTATCGGATTTGTATCCGTTTATGAAGGCGCACACTCAAGTTTTCCCAGCCTCAAAGATACAACAACTCAAAAGTTCGGATTTTCAAAGCCTCTGGTTAGGCTTAAACCTAGACTCATGCATATGTTTGATTTAGGAAATATGCTGACACTTACGCTCATACTCTAAATACTTTTCCATTCAGCAACATTTCAAAGTGTTTCAATACTGATGTCGGCACTTTCCAAGGAATTCTAACGAAATGCAGATAAACAATCTAAAAAACTGGCTAAATTCTTCAGGTCGAGCATCATTAGGTGTGTTTGAGATAAGATTATCAAATATAAGCTTTAATTTCCATCAGATGGCTAAAAGTGACTGAGAAACTGCCTCATGAAGGCCCACCAGGAACAGAATGACTTATTAAGCATAGAACTCTGGAAATTCAGTGATCAAAAATGCCATCAATTCTTATGCAGGCCAAGTTGATGTACGTTTACTATTCCAGTAAACGTCCAAATGGGCATGCCTAAATGTGCGAAGTATAATAAATTCTTCATTTCAGTTATTTTCATGCTTATGTAATCATTTTCTGAATAACTCCAGTGTACATTTTTTCATTTCTGAGTTGAAGGAACAAAAATTTTCAAATCACTTCGAGCTGATGAAACACCTTATATATCAGCTAAACAGTGATTTTTCTGCATTTACTTTGGACATTCTCCCCAAATTATTGACATTTATATGGGCGACGAACGGGATTTCTTTTTTGCCAGCTGGAACATGAGGTGCTTTTTTCATAATGCTTTCTCTCTCGTTCATCTATGTAAGAACTTTGACACTTTCTCAATATTTTCTGGCAAACGATGCAAGTATTCTGATATTTTCTTTGTATTTATGGTCATCTTCGTCCGGTTCTATTCTACTTTTTTTTCTGGAGTTCGTCTAGTCGTCGCATTTTGTTCGTAGCACATACTAGCATTCAAATTTTGACGGAATCTACAAGTGGCTAGACTTCACAAAAATATTCTCTGATTCAATTTGTTTGGCAATTCGCATTTCATTCCTTTTTCCAAGACATTTTTTCGTATTCAATGGTCGTTGTTAATTTTATCGAAGTGCTGAAACTTTTGAATCTTGGAAGAATTTTCTATGATTGTTTCAAGTTCTGTGATGCGAGTTTCAGTACGCACCTGTGAGCTGAACTCATTTTTGATTCAATTACAATGTTGCGCTGCCACAGATAATCATTTGCACTTCCGGCATCGATCACATTTCCAATTACTTTGCAACATATTTACTGTTAAACTGCTTTTGATAATAACCATGCGAACGGAATTTTTGTATGTGTCATATGTGTGTAGCCTAAAACTGACAATTACTTTAAATCTTCAAGATATCAGTGAATCAACGTTTTTGTTAAAACATCAGCGATCATCAATTATGTTTGCTGCCGCCACTCCACATATTATCAAAAAAAATGCCGGTATGACCACTAGCAATAAATACCGAATTGAATGATTTTACTAACGATTCAATGGTGACTGACTGGCGAGTGTAAAGTTGTTTGGTTGTAATATTGTGATGCCTCCTCCATTGCCTGCAACAAATTGTTTCAGTATCGAACGTTCGCTCCGTTTAAGTGGAAGAATGAATCGAGAAATGAATTGAACGACTTTAAAAGTAATTTATAGCTAAATATCATCAGTATGTCATCTCATTTTCATGTGATTCCTGTAGTGCTAACGAGTTCTAGACTTGACGTAATTTGGTTTTTTTCCGCCACTTTTTGTGGTTTGCCCAGTCACCATCCCAAACGATTGCTTCGCATTGGTGATTAATGAAAACGTTTGCTTGGAACGAAAACAAGAGGTTTTGTTATTGAAGATAAATGTCTCGATTAACGATGTTTCTTGAGATGTACAAAAAAAAAAAATTCGACGAACAATTTCGGCAACGATTTTGCGAATTCATTCCAGTTTATCAGCTCAGTTGCACGCTTTTTTGCTCGCACTTAGGTTAAATGTACTACCGAAATTCTACACCATTATACTAATTCCAAATAATATTACATTCAATCAATCATGTAAATTTCTCGCACTGTCAGCAGCAATTAATTTTGTGTCCAATAAAGTAAATTTTTGCGAAAGCAATTCGCGCGACTTCTTTCTAAACCTGCATTCGACGATAACGTATTGTCCAAAGTTCTTATGATGCAATTCTTCACAAGATCGAGAGATCACTGCTGTTGCTACAATTTTCGATCCATGCAAGAACTTCTGAGTTATCCATAAGGAGCAAATGTTAATAAAAGCGACATTTTCATCGCAGTGTTCTCTGATAATCATTCCTCACCATTGTTGTGCACATTGTTGTACATAATGAGGCATTTATGAGACGAATGCAAGCAATTTTACTTGGGCAATAAAATGAAGTAATGCGATCATAGCTCATTTATGTGCATTCCATACGAGTAGCGACGGCGCTACCGCCAATGAAACCAAATAATTGAGGCAGCGTTTATTGGGTGAGCAAATAAACGAAACGGCGAACAGGTTTTCATCCGGATTAATAGTAAGGAAAGTAGCATAGAGGCGAATAAAAAACCAACATTTTCAGCAATCCAATTGCTACCGATTTTGAGTTTCACTCAAAATTGTTGCACCTGATTCGTCTGTGATTTTTGTTGATCACAAACATTCACTTCGACTCAATTTCTCAAGTTCTACTGATTTATTCGTTGAATTGAGCGTTTTTTTTTTGGACGTTTTGCGTCCATCCTCTTTGTGAATGCTCTGTGCAGATGTTTTCCATTAATATTCGGTTCGACTTCAAAGAATATTGCTAGCTCCGTAGTATTTCAAAAGAATTATGTGATCTCGTGGTGTAGTGGTTATCACATCTGTCTAACACACAGAAGGCCGGCGGTTCGAGCCCGCCCGAGATCATAATTTTATTGTTGAGTAGTGATCAAAGAATCAGAATCAATAAAACCAGTTTGTTCCGTACTCGAGCAAATTTTTCAAACTGATAAGAGAATTTTTTTCCAAGCAATTTTCCATATGAACCAGATTTTGCAAACCATTTTCGATGCACGTCAAGTGTGCTGTGCTGGAAGAACTCACAATGCAGTTGTGCTTGAAATTCAGGCTAGCAATAGTGGCTGCTCATTCATAAATTGGATGGATGGAATCTCGTTCGTCTGAAGCTCCAAGAGAAAATTGCCTTTTTTATCAGCTTGCAGTTATGTGAATGTTTTTTGCTCATGATCAGTCATCAAGTAATTTTCAATTCACCGAATTTCGTTGTAATTTGAAAGTGATTCCAAAAAAAAACACGCAATAATGGGTGCTGCATGGTTTTTGATTCATTTTTTGTGCACATCTGAGAAACAAGACAACTTTCTCTGCGCAAAGAATACTTTTCTAAAATTTGCGATGTTTCTCGTCGATTCAGTCCAACTCTACATTCACAGTTCTACATCCATAGTTGCCTATGTTCTAATGACGAATTGAAAAAAAAATAACAAGTTCACGCAGGTGTTTCCACTGATCTGGATAATTTTTTTTTTGCCGTTGAAAGATTTGGAATGAGACGAGAAAGGCAAGACAGTTTTAACTCGTTCCACTGTACTTGCTTATGGTTTCGCGTGAATGTAGCGATTGGAGAGTGTAAAAATTCTAGTATTTCTCTTCGCTATTCGCCGCCGCAACCAATTATTTTGTATGGTTTGTTAGGAATCCATCTAATTGTTCAATTCGAACATCTGTACACGGCATGGAAACTTTCATTGACATACATATGTGTGCGTAACGTCAATTCGAGTCAATTCAAGATGACTTTTTAGCATTGGTGAGCAGAAGAACTTCAATTGCTCATTGCTCAATTGAAATTACCCATCGTGAGTGTGGTGCTCAACGCATCATTCCAGTCAAAAAACTGCAAAGTGCTTCAATTTGTCGGTTGTTTCGGTACGATTCGTGTAGTTCGGTTGTACTCACTGTTGCAATTGCGATCATTTTCAGTGAAAGTCACTCAAAAGCTGCTGCTGCTGTTGCTGATGCTTTGCTTCGAATGCCTGTTCCGCATCGTTTTGCACGGTTGCTTACATTTGCACCGTATGTCCAATTAACCAGAGCGATATTGCAACGATAATTGCGCGTAATTTTGCATCGTTAGCGATTTTTTATATCTGGGAATGTTTTGAGAACGTATTTGATCGCGTTATTGCATGGAACGTTGCACTTTCGTTCATCACAAATATTTCGATTTTTCTTCTCGCGTGTCAAGTTTTTTTTTTTTTTTGGACTCTTTCCTCTATGAAATGGCTGGAATTAAAGCGCTCTTATTTGCATTTGAGATTGGCTGTGTTGATTTCAATCAAAAATTATTTCTTGACATTGAAGGCACAAATTTCAAATTGATTGTACAATGCAAAAATTCCATTATTGGCAGACTTTTCACCTTCACTTTTCACCTTTCTATAACCACTTTTTTTGCTATCACATGAACCACCCTCTCTACTTGAAATATGATTTGATAGTTAACGTGAGATGCTATCAATGAGCAGTGTTTAAATATAACTGAGTAGTCTAAGAATAGGTCGGCATCTCTTTATGACAAACGTACGGGGTGTAGCGGTTGCAGAAAGTTTTCATTGTTGATTCCATCAGTCGAAGTGATTCGCGTCCAGCAATTGCTGTCTAATTCATATGGCCACCTAGAGATCATCCATTGGTGAAAACCTGCAACTAAACCTGTAACAAATTCAGTTCGTACAGAGGAACCTTGCGCTTTCACTAGAACGTCAGTTAGTCATAATTCAATCTGTGAAATTGTATTACTCTGCTGAACATAAGAAAACTCATATTCGTTGCATGATATATCACTGTTTTGCGATTTTCTGGATTTCACTTGATTCGATACGTTGAGCAGCTGAGGAGTACAATGACTGAATCACACTAAACAGTCCCATTTTCTCAAATAGATTGAGGAGATAACCATTCGCAACTGTTGTTCACTTAGTATCGAAATGTTCCGATCGTGCATGCAGTTCGTATGTGAATGAAATTCTGACAGTGGTTACTTTCGTAATGCCCAATTGCGAAGACCATTTTTTTGCCGCACATCAGGTGAATGCATCGTGAAAATATTAAGTGAATCTTGAATTAGGCAATTATTGTGATTCGCCAAATTTTGATTTTGCGTGACGTTTTAATTTGTCGCTTTCGAGCTAACACGATAATGGAAATAATACAACAACTCCCTTTTGTTTTTGTTTGCGGTTTTTCATCCTGTACGATTCTTAAGCCATTTATTCCAAGACGCCGTTCATTTGACGAGAGTATTGTGGCTGTTCACCGTGAAGTCAGCTCCTCACGACCTTCTAAGGCAGTGGTTCTTAACCTTTTAAGATGCCCTCGTACCCCTTAACCTAACTTGCACATCCGCCCTCACCGCCATCATCCCACCCTCTCTCTCGGGTCCCCTGGCACCCACCTAGTTTCTAGGAAGGAAATTCCCATAATGACAAGAATTCCAGTTACATTTTTCTATTGGTGAAATGCACCCAACAGGGGTCCATGGATCTCGAGTTGAGATAGCTTGTTCTAAGCGTTCCACTATCGGGTTTTGAAGCAAATATGGGAAATTTCCATTGCAGGTTTACGAGGAGATGCTGAGAAGGCCAACCATTCTCTACGCTTTGCTCGCTGTCATCTTGCAATTTCCACACTCAACCAGCGATACCAATTGCACAACATCACATAAGTGGGCACACTTCAAATTCTAATCAGTTCAACTAGAATTAGATGAGGTGGCACACACCTAGTTTCTAGCAAGGAAATTCCCATGATGACAAGAATTGCAGTTACATTTTTGTATTGGTGAAATGTAACTGCATTACATTTCAGGCGTTACAAACGGCAGTTCAACTTCTTCAATTCACCGGGTAAGTCGAAATGAAATTACCTTTTAGTTCAGTCAGTCATTCGTAGCCTTCGTCCTGATCACATCTAATGGTCCCCATCGTATTTTTGGTTCCTTCATTTCTTATGGTAACTGATAAATGTTCTCGAATCGATGTGTAAGTGCACACGGTCGTCGTCTTAATTCGGAAAGAGCAAAATTTTTCATCGATTCCAGGTTGGATTCAATTTGATTCAAGAAGTTTCATGTCAATGCCACAACAACCGTTTCTTGAACTAAGTTCGTGAACAGGTTGCATTACTTGATGCTTATTATTGGAAAACAGTTGGTCGTCTTGCGCACAAGAAACGCCTGAATCGAAAGCAAACGCCGCCTCGCAGCCCCAAAATCTATCTGCATCTAAGATCACTTTAACTCTGCGCTGAGTTTTTGAAAACGAAAACCTCAAAGATTAGAAAACGAAAGTTGAGATGAAAATTTTCTCACATTAACAAAATAAGATGCAAAAAATCCATTAAAAATTCGTAGTCTTCCTGATAGAAACATGTTCCATTAATAGACAATATCATGAATTCCTTCGAGCTCGCCGTATCCATCATACAATATGACGTGGAAGGTCGTTTCGTCATTTTTCGCCTATCAATCCATAAGGATACAAAAACGAATGCTCTAGATGTGCAGCACTGTAGTGCATGCGTGAATACCACGATCCTTGAAATCCCTTGAAATCCAACAACGAAAAACTACTCTCTGTCAGACCCAAATCGCTCACCGACCACGCGATCTCCTGAAAGAGTGATCACTACTCAGCTGATGACATTCGTATGGAACTGGATAATAAATGCGAAAAAATCTACCAGATTTAGACCAACAAGGACCAATTCACACGCATTGTTGCAAAACAGCAATAAAAATAAGATCAGCTGATCTCGTGCGGGCTCGAACCGCCGATCTTCTGTATGTTAGACAGATGTGATGACCACTAAACCACGAGATCCCTGAAGATACATTTGATGTATCATAGAATTCATACTTGCAGAATCGTTTCCCAGATGCTGTATATACGTCGGACTTTGCTAATTAATAAGATTCCCTACGTGTATCTTGTAAAGGTTCTCAAGCTTAGCATTGCAAAAAAAAGTGAATTTGTTTCATAGCCACTGAAATTTCAGCGAATACTGGCCAATTCTCGCAACAATGGCCGTCAGCAAATTCGATGCAATTCATCAACACTAACAATCCAAACTCACAATGGCCTCAACAGCGACAATTTTTCGTTTCACCGTGGCAACAGCAACAGCAACAACAGCAGCAGCAGCAGAATATGGCTCAATGGCAAGCCCAATGGCAGCAACCTCAGCAGCTCAATGGCCGTGTTCAATGGCAGCAGTCCCGGACGAATTTTCCGACCCAATGGCAGCAACCTCGAAGCAGTTCGCAACTCCAATGGCAACAAGCACAACAACCAACAAATATGGCTCGACTGCAGCAACAACAACAGCAACGTATGGTATCAAGTCGGGCTGCGCAAATCCAACCACTCCAACCACTGCAAACCGTTCAAACCACCGCACAACAGCTGTTTGCAGCACCGCAAACTCAAACAGCACCACCAGCCGCAGCATTTTCGTCGGTGAGCAGGCAGTGGTGGGAAACCACCACTGCAGCACCAGCAGCCGTCTCCAGCCAGCCGGCTCTATCATCCAGTCCGCAGAATTTCTTCCAGTCCGCGCAATTCTCATCAGACGGACCCATTCCACCGGCTCCACAACCAAGTTTTTCTGTGTCGTCATTCGCTCAAACCGAACGGCATATGCCAAGCGTGAAGCCGGAACGTGGCGTTGCTCTGACACTGAATCGTGTCCGATATAAAGATTTTAAGGCTCGTTTCGCGAATTTCATCCATCGTTCTGCTGCTGCATCATAACGGCCCCCGTGATGATCCTCATCCAGCCTATCGTTATTACAACACACACACACTCTTGTTCTCAAGCAGAGTCAGTCACTACTTACAAGTTGGAATGAATCATTATTATCTGTTTGTTTGTTTCAAATCCTTCTCATTCAATGCTCTCCGGTTGAACGAGCATCGTTTGACTATGTGGAAGTTTCGCTGGCTAATCTAATCGGATCAGATATGAGAAATTTTTCATTGCAAACTTGCTTGAATATTGAATGAGACTGTTGGAATTTTACCGAAATGTTCCTGTGTAAAAACAAACTTTTCATTAAATGACATCTTCGGCTATTCCATGAACGCAATTAATCGCTTGTTCATCGCTCATTCGTCGTGTATTTATCAATTATCTATTGGTGGTGTTAAAATGAATTAATTTTTCACTTTTTTTGTACAAATGAAGTGTTCGTTAATATTGTTAAACAATTTATCATTGCGTAACGACTATAAAGAGAATCTATTCGAAAAAATTGCTGCATATCACCTTATTAATTTAATTTCAAAATGTCAGCGAATGAACATTAAGAAGTGAACAGACAAACGCGTCTATCATTGATGAAGAAACAAAAACTTTATTTTAACGTAAGAAAGCTTTATTGTGCTCAGCTGCTACATAAGAAAGTCGTGTTGACTCATATCGCTGTGTGTATGAGATTACTGTGCGAGTTTTGAATGTAAATTTGACGACATTACTATTTGACGTGTAGAATAGCGATGACATTTTGACGTAATTAACAGTTGTTACGATAACAAACAACTATCAACAATTTTCGTCTGAATCTTGTGAAAGATCAGCATCTGTTAGGTGATTATAGTCATTCTTCTCTTGCCATTCCTTCTGAATTCGTTCATATTCTTGTTTCGTCAGATGCAGTTTGGATTGTGTTTCTTCATTCTTTACAGCACATGCCAATGAACTGTCTGTAAGAAGGTGTATTTCGAAACCTAAATGCTTGGCTTTCTGGAACTAAATTTTCTGTGATGAGATGATGCTGTCGCAGAGTTGGATGTCTTTCTCCTCAAGTTCATATTCCTTTTATCTTTCACAACATATCTTAGGTTTGTTCTCATTGAATTATCAACCTCAATACTGTTCAAATGACAGCTCTAGTTGGTTCATCTGAAAAAAAAAAGCGATTTCTTATCACCTACCAGGGATTCGTTCCAATTCGAGGTTCTCTCTTTCGGCTTCTTCATCATCGTAGGATTTCAGTGGGGGAGGTCGTGGTGGTGTATCGTACATGAATAAAACGAGCATTGCTGTAAGGCCTCCTACAATTTGCAAATTTCTCCACTGATTGCATTCAGTGTTAATGTGAGACACTTTATCATTTCCTAAAACCTCTTAGGCTGATTTTACACATAAATGCTAGCTAAACTTACAAGCAATATCAAATTTATTATGAACATCAAAAATATCGGGATTCCTGGATAGTGACAGAAATATGGAAGTAACAAGGAAACCGATGTCAATCCGAGAGTCACCTGAAATCAATCCAACGATTTTTGAAAGCGTTGATGAATACTGCACTAGCCTGTTGTGCTTTTGCTCTACTGATAGAGCAGGTAACCTAAAGCAATGAAATTCAGTCAAAAACAAATTCAAGTGGTCAGCTGAATGACCCAATAAGAGGCGCTGCTCATTTTCAGTTCTCTTAAGGGCATTTCACGGTTATTGCTGGTTCACATGCCGTGAACTGTCCATTCCCGAGTGATCATCTATCCAACTGATCATATGTTGTCGATGTGAACTACACACTTTCACTGACCAATTAACAGTTGATTGCCGCAAAAACTATTGCAGTTCAGACTCTTAGTAAATCACCATTTGAATACTATTTCCATCAAAGAAGTCACTACTACCAGTTTTCCTGATGTATTATAAAAGAGAATATGACAATTTTCGAAGCCATCAGATTTAAAAGTGCACTGAAATAGTGATTTACAAACTTGAGTCCATAAAGTGCCTCAATCACTTCCAAACGACGATGTAACAACAAGAATATCGCATTGGAAATAACATTTCCAATAGCCGCAGCCGCCATAATAGATACTCCACAGCTTTCACCAATCATACTGAAATGAGTAGAATCGAATGGAGGTATAAACTTCTTCATCTGTTGCAATACGACAAAATGTTCACATTTAAAGAAAAAAGACAAAAATACCTGTCAAATGTTTGCCCGGCAACAATCATAGTGAAATTCTGGAGAGCACCGGTAATGAACTGCGGAACGTAATTGTATTTGATCACTCTCATCAAATCCTCTGTATCAACATCCGCATAGCCTTCAGAGCGCATTTCATAGTATTGCTCAGCAGCTGTAAAACGTTTAGGAGATTGTTTAGAAAGAAAGAATGTTCAAAGCAATAGAGAACGTTCAGAATGAATTATGCAACCATTTTTACAGTCGTCGCTCTCAAAGATCCCATGACATAATCCTATTACACTCAATTGGTCACGATCACTCAAATGACTAACTCAGATGATAAAAGCATCAAAATGCGATCATCTCCACTGTAAGCAAATCACCGCTCACCGGTAAAAATTATGATGTCTAGCTGGCTCGAACTTACAACTTTCTGTGTATTACACAGGCGCAAAAACCTTTAGACCACGAGATCGAATGACTTATTTATCAGTGAGCAGATCATAATCGTAATTTCAAGAGGTCTCCTTGAGTATTTGAATTTCAAAGAGGAACAGTCAATGATTCCCTTTGAAAACTTGAGCTACCTCTTTTTCTGAGCACATTGTACAGCATACGCCGTTCAGTAGCCGTAATGGACTCGGTGAATTTGCGTGCTTCTTTCAAATCCTCAAAAATCGCCTTCCTTGCATCCGAAACCTCTTGTTTCTTTGAATCTTTTCCAATTTCAAATGGATGATTGTTTTGACTCTGTTCTTTTCGCAAGTGATTACACCCGTATAACCTAAACACTCATTTCGATGAACTCATAAAGCCGAACGGTTAGATTAGGATGTTTAAATGAAATAAACACAACGTATTTGATTAATGATGTGTACGTTGCACTGCTTCGATGAACATTTTTCGGTAAAAGATCTGGTACCTTCTCCTTGACGTGAATCGCTGACAATGAATTGTGTTCATAGCAATTTCTCCAACTCGAGAAAATACTTTAGAATTTTTCATTGAAATAATTCTGAAAAAAAAGGAATCAACATTTGTGTTCCACCCAGAACCAAAAAAGGAAACACCCAAATGAACTCCTTCTCAACCAAGCTAAGGAGCCAGAATTTCAACATCTTAAGCAAATATTACAATTCACGCCCAAGTTGCCTTACAGTTTGTGGAATATGCAAAATCTTCAAACTATCATGATACTATCAAATGGTCATGACATTCTCAGATAGGCCATACCACCATCGCCGTTTCAACCAAATTTACATACGATATGAAAGCAGTATATGAATCGCATGCCCTTATCCAGAACCAAGTTTAATGAAGCTACCCATAAAACATACACAACAATGACGGTGATAGGCTGAAGGCGAACCACCCAACATGAAGCATCTACGAAAAGTGACGATTACTAAGTTACTTCTACTCCTTGATGTTGAATCGGAATTAACTTATTTGCATTTATTCCAAAATTCAGTTCATCTATTCAGTCAAAATTTCATCTGAGTGTTTCTGAGGGCAAAGCGAAAACTTTTGAACTTTGATGGGACCAGCAAAGAATTCCTTTTGATCACCATCTAAAGATAAGGAAACTTATGTGACTATGGTTTCACTTAAATTAGCTGCCCTCGCTCAATCGAACTACAGCAACCAATATCATATCTTACGTTGATGCTTACCAAAACGCTTGCCGAAATTGATTCTTTTGAAAACAGTTACAATATTTGCCTCTTTAACTAATTAGCCAACAATAGGTGACTCTTTCAAATTGTCATATTGTTTCAGTGCAACTGATCATTAGCATAGCCAGTTGAATTAATGAACAATCACAGATCACGCGAACAGAACAGCAGTTTTTATTTTATAAATTACAACTATAAACTACTTTTTAAACCTTCATAAGAACACAAGAAAACAATTGGAATACGGTTGCTTTATGTCGAAAGAACACATGAAAATAGGCGGAATACAGTTGTTTTATGATGCTCTTAAAAAATCAACAATTCTATACATTTATGTTCAGAATAAACAACTGAACAGAAACACATTCACATATTTTTATCGAAGCTGAATTTGATGAGAGAGCAAAGAGCGATGAGTAGGTAAGCAGATTTGGCTGGAGTCGATACGGAACCTGGCGACTTTGAAGAAGGCCCGGATTTGGTTGTAGTCGACAGGGAACCTGGCGACTTTGAAGAAGGCCCGGAGCTCCCCATACACTGGTCATAACCAGTAAAATCTGGAAATTCGATGGAACACAACTGAGCCTTCCTGAAAACCAACAATACACCCATGTCTGATTAGAACGTACTGATCAGATCACTGCTCTCGAATATACAGTCTAGAGAACTCGCATTTACAACTTCAGAGAACAGGTGAAACTGTACTCGATGCCGTGGCAATGTTTTCTTTCCTCATTCAAATCCGGACTAGATAACTGTTACAAAGATGCTGGAAACTCACAGGAATTCTCCTTCAGGAATCGAAACGTTCCAACGGACTGAATTGTACTCGATATAGTTCTCGAAAGCATCACCTCCTGTCTTCAACTTCTTCAAGACACTATGCATATTCTCTGGGGTTATACCATCTGCAACCATTGAAATTGCTTTGGATATAATACTAAGTAATTATACACGACAATACAACTGGGCTTCAGTTGGCATCGATCAAATTTCAGCGATACCAAGAGGAGTGATTAGCTTATCAGTGGAACTATTACTTATCGTTAGCATTCTCGATATACTCAACCCGATGAGTCACTATAGTAATGACACAAAATTGGAGCATTGGAAAACTGCTTGATCCAACGTGAAACTGTAATCTTCACTAACCAATTTGATACGTTTTCGCCATCGAGTATTCCAACTCCCATTTCGTTTGATTATGAGGCGATCTGTTTAGTTTGGTTAAGTTCACATAATAGGTTCTGAAATTATTCCAATCAATGAAATACTCAATGGGTCAGAGTGAATGACTAGGAGTTGTTACGGTAGATAAACGTACTTTGCATCGATCAGTCGCTGGGTTGCCTCGTCGTAATCGTAAATTCTGAACGCTGGATTGTTAGAGCCAGCACCCTTAAGCGAACTGAACCACGGCGTTATGGCTGGCGACATTAAGTAAACTTGAACCACACGATCAGTTTTAGGATCCTGAAAAACGAGATATTTCGAAGAAAGTTTCAATATTTGAACATTGTACAATCTCTCAAAATGGAATCGCTCTCATCAGCTCACACATTAATGTGATGGAAGATAAACCTTGACAATATGGAATGTATCTGTGTGATGATGTCCGAAAATCATCCACTTGATCGTGTCTGCATACGCTATCGTGATGTCGATGAATCGCTGGTTATATTTCGGTACCATCCACGTGAAATTTGGTGTTCGTTCGAATACTACAAAACAGAATGCATCTTCGCAACTACCAATCCGTTACGCGAATTGATAATTGTACTGCTATAAGCTTTTCTAGAGGGTGCAGTTCAACATGCATGCCTCAATGGTCTCATTCACGACTATTTGATTTATAAAGTTGCCATTTCCTGTAGTTAAATCGCTGCTCTCGATACCCTTTCTCAATCAAAAGACTCCTGATTTGAAAGTTGCATTCGAAAAATCCATCTTTCAGAACTGTACTCATGATTTCTTCAGAATGTGATTGTAGAATACCAACTCATTACCTCCAGGAGCAATATGCGCAATAACATGAACGGAAAGCTGCTTAGCGCGAGCATCCTTCAATGTATCGATCATGAATTGGAATTGATCTGCCGGGTCATCTGGATTTGTGAAGTTCGGAATTGCACGATTGAAACGATAGTAGAGATTGGTATTCAACGCCAATACGACAACTTTATCACTCAGAAGATACTTGTAATAGCCACCTTTCAGGAACGTATTCTGGAGAAAAAATAAGAATTTCACTGCAAATGAACGATGGATCACCATCACATCTTCATCAATTATGAATAACCATTGATCACAATCAATTTTATAAACTGACGAACTGAATTTTCTGATCATTAACATCTTCTTATGGGCTTATAGCTATGAGATGGCTAGCAGGGGGTGTTAGCCACAAATTCTAAAATTACTGCTCATCGTAAGTGTTCCTCAGCATTTCTCATCTGGGATGCTGATAGCGAATTCTTACCTGGTTAGCAGCTCCAATCCATTTTTTCCATAAACCAAATATGCTTTTATACAACTCACAGTTGTGATCTGGAAATGCGTTTGCAGGCGCATAATCGTGATTACCGAATAACGGTAACACTGTCACGTTTGGAAATGCATCATTGATCATTGAAGTCACTGTTTGTATCGACTTTATAACATCTGAAATCATACAGAGCAGTGGTTCAATAGTTCCCACATAAGGGGGGGGGAACTGAGGGTGTTGGCAAATCATTACTGACTGATTTTTCTCTAACTGTTCCAAAACAATTCAATGATGCTTTCCAAATGTTCGTATGATCACAATACATTGACTTCTTCGATGGCCTGAGAACCATTGACTTAAAATAATAGCAAGAATATGAGGTTTCACTATGGAGACCTTCACCTGTTCCTGCCCAACTACAGACGTGAATGACAGCATATTTCCAGCAGGAATCAAAAAAAACTCTATGCACTTATTTCATCGGGCGAATTCCATTAGTGCGATTGAGTGAAATTGCCTGTGTCTAATATCGCTTTATTCAGACAATATAAAAATTCCAGCGCTGATCGACAAACTCGATAATGCAAAGAGCAACGCTATGCACTCACATGCTTCGTCATAGCCGTCAATATGTGGTATATTATCACCAGTCCAGAAAATGAAATCTGGATTGGGAAGTACCTCGTGAGCGGCGATCAATGCATTCTTTATTAAGCTCTGCAAAGAAATGATTTACTTTTAGGTAACTTAACAAAAATTTCAAAAACAAATCGACACCTACTAAAGGAAGACAATGCGATTGCAATGGGAACGATTTAAATGGAACGTTAATTAAGGGCAAAAACATTGCTTGCGAGAACTTCAATCGCCAGTTTGATTGCATTGTGGCTTGTCAGAAGTCATAGTGTATTAATAATGATTCACCTTAGTCATTGATGAATCGTACAGTAAACTACCATTTGAGACGCTTATTTGATAATACAAAAGAACCGTAAACGAAGAGTGTAACCGACATATAAATTACTTTCTATACAAAAAACTCAACGACATTTCAGCAAAGAAACATGAAAAAAACAACTCTTTAACACACCTTCGGCGCGTCACATGCATATTCACCAAATTGCCCGAGACCTTTTTTCGGTTTTAAGGTGGGTTTAGTTGCGTTATGACACTTATTTGTAATGCTACCAAACTGAGATGAATAATCCTTATCGAAATGGAAATCGGTAAGTTGAAGAAATTGAGATGCACATGTGCTTCTGAATGTCGCATGCAGCAACAAAACAGAAAATAAAATCTGGTGAAGCATCTCGTACCTGAAAAATACACATGATATATTTCGAATCAAGATGAAAAACATAAGAAAAATGCGAAGTTGCTGATGCGAATTTGTATCAAGCATATTGCACAGATGTGATGATCAAATGCATTGAAAAGAAGTTGGACTGAAGTATAGACTTACGCATTCAATGTCAAACATATGACTGTTGCTATTCTCTCAAGTTCAATATAAGATCATGCACATGCATGCAACAATGCTCACTTAACACCTGTGCCAAGTCAATGAAGACGGCCTAGCATGGCATGTAGTCCATAAACATATTATGAAATTTCCTTTAACATTGAACCAGTGATCACAGCATTCGCGATATACTTAAACGATTACATCAATCTGTTCACGTCCCTATGACCGTTTGATCTCATAAATCATTCATAATCGATAGATGAGTTATACATTCCAGCAAAATTTGTAAGCTATCATGATTAGAAGTATGAAACGCAATAAACTTAATGTTTTGAAATATTACATTCAATATTCAATTTTAGAGCTTCAAAATTGTACATTGCACAATTAAGATAGCATTCTATGAGATTTTATGAGTCGTTAACGCGTATTGTTCAAGAGTCGAATTGAAATGAAATGCTCGCAAAGGGAGTGCTTGTATTATGATGAAAAAGCAGCTGAAAAGTTCTCCAACGTGATAAACGACAGAATTATGTGCTCTGTTTGGTAATAAATGCTTCTCGTCTGATAACAGATGTGCGTGTCAATGATCACTGCAATAATTTTAAGCAATTTCAATTGTTATTCATTATTTTTGATACTTTCGAACATTCACAAATTCAATCAGGACGAAGCAGTACTTCCTTTTTCGTTTGTTCCTCTCAAGTTGTCTTCTCCTTTCCTGCTTTGGCAGTTTTGAGCAATAAATATGAAGGTTCATTCTCGTATATCTGATCATGACTGTATCTAATCAAGATTCATTCTCGAGGTGGACATGTTCATTGTTTACATATATGATTCATTGAGACTGTTTGGCTTAATAGTCGAAAATCAATATAAAACTGACTATATCCCGTTGAAAATATAACGAAATCACTTAATTTCAAGAAATGCCTTTCTGTTCATTCATTAGGGTTGAACAATGCTTGCAAAAACGACATCGTTTTATTTTTTTAACTTACAAAAGAAGATGGTTTCTTTCTTTGAAGCTGTTTCTTTTCTTCACCCTGTCTCGATTCACTTTTGGGCTTTATTTACATAGCATGAAACTTCCCAAAAACCTTAACAGCGTCATTAGGTCGAGGTCTTCCGAAATAGTTGAGCTGGTGATGAAGAAAACCCTGCATTCATAAGGTTTAAATTCAGTAAGTGAAAATCTGAGTTAAACATGTTGACTTGTTAGAATCTGCTAGCAGTTCGAGAATGACTACATGAGGATTTTCACGAAAAAGGAAAGATGATCATATTTACTCGCTTCGTTGCTAATCTGTAACAAAACTTTGATCTCGGGCGGGCTCGAACCGCCGACCTTCTGTGTGTTAGACAGATGTGATAACCACTACACCACGAGATCAGCCACTGGTCTTAAGATCTTGCAGATGATCACCGTAACTTCAATTATTTCTCTTCAGTTCTTCAACTTCAGTAGAAACAGTGAAGAGTATTCCTTGAGAACTTGAAAATACATCTTCTATTGAGCACATTGTATAGCAAGCATGATTCAATAGCCGTGATGAACTCAGCAAATTTGCTAGTTTCCTTCAAATCCTCAAAAATCGCCTCCCTTGACTCTGTAACTTCTTAATTCTCTCATATCTTCACTGAAATAGAGGAACAACCACAGACAGCACGAGCAAAGTAGCAGTTTTTATTCCATGGCCCATAAGATCTTTGTAAGAACACATGAAAACAATTGTGATACAGCTGTTTTATACGTTCTCGATGAAATCAACAACTTTATAAATTTGTCTACAAAATAACCGAAAAGAAACACATTCACATTTTTTATCGAAACTAATTTTAATAAGAGAGAACAGAGCAATGAGTAGGTGTCTGACTCCATGCCCAGCACCACTGGGATGAAGGCAGTAACATTTCGTTGCAGTTTGTTTCGTCCTTGTTGCATCAGATGATTGTGACGATGGATTTCATCACGCTGATCACCTACTCTATCGTCTTGTTATATCTGCAATTCATTTTCGACTTAATTGCTAGGAATCTGAACATACTTCCAGGTGTCTTTATAGATAGAGATGATTTTTATAACAATGAACAGAGTGATGGATAATTGGGTTGATGCACAACACCACTCAAATAACGATAGTAATGACTCGGAACAGATGATCGTTTCGTACTCGTTCTATCGGATGACTGTGTCCTCTCCACCTTGACCTATTCGATCCTCTTGTTTTGCCTGCAACTAGCATCCTCACTTAACTATCACTAATCTAGGCATTCGTCAAGATGTCTCCATAGATGAAGGCGAACGCGGCTCAAATGTGAAACCACCATGACATGAATACGAAACCTGGTGAGTTTGAAGAAGAAGAAGGCCTGAAGCTCGTCATGCATTGGTCATAACCAGTAAAATCTGGAAATTCCATGGAACACAACTGAGCCTTCCTGAAATGCAACAGTAAATCTTTGGCTAGTAAAACATACTGATTAGATCACTGTTCTCGAATCTACAGAATTAGAGAACTGGTCAAATTACTTCTGCATGTCTTGACTGTTGTTGTTACTAATGAATGTGGAAAAATGTTCTACAAATACTTGTCTACCATCTGAACACTACATTCCCTCGCAAAATTCTTCCGAAACATGATTCTTGATATCAAATTTGAATTGCTCGCATCACACCTATCGTTAAGGGCATAAAGTTGACATTGTTTTCTTTTCTGCCTAATTCTAGACGTTATTCGACTCGGATTCTGCGTATGGAGACGCTGGAAACTCACAAGAATTTTCCTTCAGGAATTGAAACATTCCAACGGACTGAATTATACTCGATATAGCTCTTGAAAGCATCGCCTCCTGTCTTCAACTTGTTCAAGACACTATGCATATTCTCTGGAGTTATACCATCTGCAACCATTGCTTTTGAATATATTTCTAAGTAATGATTCCATAGGATAAAAACCACATCATAAATGAGGCTTCACTTGGGAGCGATCAATTTTCAACGGCATCAAAACCTGTAATTGGTTTGTTAGTGAACCCATTAGTTGTCATCAGCATTCTCGATATGGTCGGCTCAATGAGTCATTACAGTTAAAGAAACCAAAGTGGAGCATTTGAAAACTGCTTGATCCAACATGAAAATATAATCTTCACTAACCAATTTGATACGTTTTCGCCATCGAGTATTCCAACTCCCATATCGTCTGATTATGAGGCGATCTGTTTAGTTTGGTTAAGTTCACATAATAGGTTCTGAAATTATTCCAATCAATGAAATACTCAATGGGTCAGAGTGAATGACTAGGAGTTGTTACGGTAGATAAACGTACTTTGCATCGATCAGTCGCTGGGTTGCCTCGTCGTAATCGTAAATTCTGAACGCTGGATTGTTAGAGCCAGCACCCTCAAACGGATTGAACCACGGCGTTATGGCTGGCGCCATTAGGTAAACTTGAACCGCACGACCAGATTTAGGATCCTGAAAAACGAGATATTTCGGAGGAAGTTTCAATTATGAACATTGTACTATCTCTCAAAATGGAATCGCTCTCATCAGCTCACACATTAATGTGATGGAAGATAAACCTTGACAATATGGAATGTATCTGTGTGATGATGTCCGAAAATCATCCACTTGATCGTGTCTGCATACTCTATCGTGATGTCGATGAACCGCTGGTTATATTTTGGTACCATCCACGTGGAATTTGGTGTACGTTCGAATGCTACAAAACAGATTGCATCTTGTCGAGAAGTTTAAAATTCCCGCTGCCTAGTCATCAATCTATCAATCCAACTCATAACTGCATTACCATAAGTTTTTGGAGAGCGTGCAATTTTGTGAATTCAATTACATTTCAGAATACCAACTCATTACCTCCAGGAGCAATATGCGCAATAACATGAACGGAAAGCTGCTTAGCGCGAGCATCCTTCAATGTATCGATCATGAATTGGAATTGATCTGCCGGGTCATCTGGATTTGTGAAGTTCGGAATTGCACGATTGAAACGATAGTAGAGATTGGTATTCAACGCCAATACGACAACTTTATCACTCAGAAAATACTTGTAATAGCCACCTTTCAGGAACGTATTCTGGAGAAAAAGTAAGAATTTCACTACAATTGATCGATGGATCACCATCATGGCAACTGTGATAAACAATAATCACAATCAGTTTTCGAAACCAACGTACTGACTTATCCGATTGGTAAGGTCTGCTTGTACGCTTAAAGCCACGAACTGGCTACGGAGGGATGGGTATCAACCCACTCTCATCTATCTCCAGATTCAATTTTTAAGTATTGTAGTAATTGTGAAAACGAAAAAACAATTCTGTGCTGAAAATATTCACAAACTTATTGGGAAATTCGTCTTTTCAATGGATTCCTCAATATTTCTCATTTGGGATACTGATAACGATTTCTTACCCGATTAGCAGTTCCAATCCATTTTTTCCATAACTTAAATATCCTATCATACAACTCACACTTATGATCTGGAAATGCGTTTGCAGGTGCATAATCGTGATTACCGAACAATGGTAACACTGTCACGTTTGCATATTCTGCTTTGATCATTGAAGTGACTGTCTGTAGCGAGCTTATAACATCTAAAATCATTTAGAACAGTGGATCAGTTGTTCCAACATAAGGGAAGGGCAAAAAAACTTGAGGTGTTGGCAAATCATTACTAAGAGATTTTTTTCTAACTGCTCTAGAGTTGTACAGTAATATTTTCAAAATGTTTGTTCGATCACAGCGCACTGACCGATTTGATACCATAGATGACTTGTTGAAATGGAATGCGCAAGGAGCGCACGACTTTGACAACCGTTGATTCACACTAATAACAGCAGTGTGATGTTTTACTAGGTATAACTCCATTTGTTCTCGGGCAGCCGATAGGCATCAAAAAATCCATGTACGCGATTTCATCGGCTAGTATGCGACTCATTTAGGGTGGGTAAGCTCCATTATTGAGATTGCTGACATTCAGTGAAGTCGTCCACTGACTGCATTCAGATAATGTGAAATCGACAAATCGATAAACTGATCGACAAACTCGATCATGCACAGAGCAACATTTTGTACTTACATTTTTCGTCGTAGTCATCAATATGTGGTATATTATCACCAGTCCAGAAAATGAAATCTGGCTTAGGAAGTACCTCGTGAGCGGCGATCAATGCATTCTTTATCAAACTCTGCAAGGAAATGATTTACTTTTGGGTAACTTCATGAAAAATTCGGTAACAAATCGACTCATACTAAAGAAAGACAATGCGATTGTATTGGGAACGAAGCGTTAATAGAGGGCAACAATGTTATCTGTAATCATTTCAATCATCATTTCAGCTCACGAGCACTACCGTTCGCACCATTTAGATCTTTTATTCGGATAAGAAAAGAACAACCATAAAATAGGATTATAAGTCACAGACAAATTTATTTTCAGAGAAAAATTCAACGACATTTCAGCAAAGGAACAAGAAAAAATAACTGTTCAACACACCTTCGGCGCATCACATGCATATTCTCCAAATTGGCCAATGCCTTTTTTCGGTCTTTCCGAGAGTGTATTAGTTTTGTGACACTTATTTGTAATGTTACCAAACTGAGATGAATACTCCTTATCGTAATGAAAATCGGTGAATTGGAGGAATTGAGACGCAAATGTGCTTCTGAATGTCGCGTACACGACCAAAACAGACAATAAAATCTGGTAGAGCATCTCTTACCTGAACAATACAATACACACCATACATTCTGTATTAAATGTGAACTTCCTGGTGTGAATTTTTACGAAACATAATGCGTATACAGTCGAATGGATCGAAGAGAAATAGGATTCAACTGCAACCTAAGGCATTCAATTTCAGACGTATTCCCGCACCAACTTAGTGGCGACGACCAGGTAAAGTATTGTTTATGCAATGGGAGATTGCGTAGAGATATTATGAAATTTCGATTAGGCCAGCGACCGCAGCACTTACGATATACTGAAACGATTACTTCGATCTGTATGCATCCAAATGATCACATAGAACTCACAAAATGTTAGATTATTTCTCTTGTTCTAAGAAAAACTCAATCGATAAATTAGTTATCCGTTCTATGAACATTTCTAAGCTCACATGATGACTGCAGTAATGGAACGCAACAAACTGAATGTGTTGAAATGTTACATTCAACCTCAAGAGCTTTTAAATTGTCCATTCCACAATTGAAATAAAATTCTATTAGATTTCTTCAGTCGTTGACGCGTATTTTTCCTGACCATAACATCTTACGAAATATACAGCCAATACAAACTTGCACGATGCAATTACACTTATCTTATTTATTGCAGTGTAGTGCGATGCATCATTGGCAAAAACGTGATCATTAATCCTTCTAAGTGAAATATTAGCTATTGTGTTTTAGTGGCCAGATGAGTGCCCACGTCTTTGGGGTATGCACCTATCCTCACATTTACGATCTATGTACCCGCAAAAACTTCAAACAAATTCTGTTGAAACCGTCGAAGACAAATGCCGTCCAATCTTTCTAATTGATGAAATCACAACGCAAAACAATTTGTTGAAAATCCTCGTGTTGCAATTTAATCGTTTGGACCGAATCACACAACTTCACTGTCGTCATCAGGGATACTGAATGCTAATCTTAGCGAATTTGCTTTTGATTCAATGTAAGGATGGCCTGTTGAATAAAGATGACCTATTGTTCAAAATGAAATCAGATTCTATGAATTCTAGAAATCGAATTCCAAAATCTTTTCCAACGCTCAAACCTGTTAAAATGATCATTATTCAATTCGCTTGATTTTTAATGATTTTTATTACACTTTTATGTTAATAAATTAATAACAATAAAACGTATGAAAATTTTTTAAAAGAGAGCAGTGTCGGGTGAGTGACTACTCCTAGAAAGTAGCCACACACTGCTCTGTCTGATAAATCCTTCAAAATTTTCCTAATCTTATCCACAAATTACCACTTTCATTGAAAAAGTGATATCTCATCACACTGAGCTCTACAAAGGAGCTCTGTAATAGTGTACACTAACAAAGATACCCCCTGAAAAGGGGGTACCGAAAGAACATTTATCTCAATAATATTACATGAAAGACCCTTGAAGAGGGTCTGCAAAACATCAATACAGAAAAACATTTGTACTCATCCCTATTAAAGGGATGTTATCAAGATTATTAAATTGTATGAAATTAAATAAGGGACAATGCTGGGTGAAATACAATTGCATCTAGGATACAACTGTATTAACATTGCCCTTAACTGTTAAAAAACCAACGATAATAACACAAAACGCATAAAATAACATAGAATAAAAACATCATTAAATATTAGTCGTATTAATTAACGAATAAAACATCTCCTCTATATGCACATCATATTTATGTGCCTCTATAGAGAAGCATAATTTTTCGAAATGGGCCTCACAAATAGGGGAGGCTCTCAGTCTCGAAAGAGGGAAATTCAATTCCTCCCAACTCCCATAAACAACGAAAGTTTTCAGGTTGGGGAACGCAACTGCCTGTGCCCTCTGGCGTTTAAGTCCAACCGTTAAATTATTACGAATTTTCTAATTTCCCGGCATCAACAGAAGAATCACAATTCCCTCCTCATCTTAAGTCCTTCCACGGTTGCGGAAGGTAAACACAACAAAACGCGATAAAAATAAATCCGTTCAAATTGTAAAAATAGGCATAAAAAGATGAAATTTGAAAATGAAATGCAATCGAATTACCAAACCAAAAAACACAAATAATATCAATCATCGCATCACAACCAACAAAAACAATACAATACAATTAAAAGAAACAATACATAAAACCATCGCATCACATCCTCATTAAAATCATCAATTTCGCTATCAGAAAAATAGTGGATGCAATCATCAATAGCAATAAACAAAGTATTTGCGATCAAACGTCGCATTAATCCTCATTGGAAAACATCAAATTCACTGTCATAAAAACAGTGAATATAACAAATTAAACTTAATAAACAACGGAAATGCGATCAAGCGTCGCATTATGATCCTCATTAGAAAATCTCAAATTCACTATTGAGAAAATAGTGAATGCAATCAAAATCAATAAACAATAATAATGCGATTGAATATCGCATTACAATCTTATTACAAAACATCAATTTCACTGTTATAAAAACAGTGAATATGACAAATTAAACTCAATAAACGATAGAAATGCGATCAAGTGTCGCATTATGTCCTCATCGGATAATCTCAAATTCACTATTAGAAAATAGTGAAATTAATTAATCAAACTCAACAAATAATACAAATGCGATTAAACATCGCATTACATTCTCATTACAAAATATCAAATTCACTACTAGAAAGTAGTGAATGCAATTATTCAAAATCAATAAACAATATTATGCGATCAAGCATCGCATTATAACATCATTAGAAAATATTAAATTCACTATCAGGGGAATAGTGAATTTAATTACTTAATCTCAACAAACAGTGCAGATGCGATTAAGCATCGCATCATAATCTCGTCACAAAATATCGAATTCACTAATAAGAAATTAGTGAATGCAATTAATTAGAATAATCAAATGATGAAGGAGAACCTTCATCAAAAACGATGATTCAAAAAATATTGAGCCGCTTGTGGCTCATGAGAAGAATAATAACATTTTGTTGTTGATAATAATGTCACCTGTCACTTATGATTGGTGACCAGAATTCATAATGTTATTCTTTGAAATCTCGCCCTTTCTGTTGCGCTTCATTGACATGTCAGTTGGGTGCGTTCGGATATAAATTCCGACGACACCCTATTTGTAAACAATATTTCACTTAGATTCTGAAAGATGCATAACAATGACTGAAGAAACACACGAGCAATATTAATAATAACAATATTAACTGCCTGGCAACCCTATAATTGAAAACTTCTGACATAGAAATACATACCATCTACACGCGCTATCCACAACTTTGGGCGATTCAAGAACATTCGCTACAATATTCGTTGCATTCACTCACTGAATTGATTCATGATATCCTTTGACTTGCGCGTTCAACAGTTCACGGAACATCTCTTCTTCTATCTGGGTGGAACAATACTCACCCTATTTTTTTGCACAGAACTCTGAAACGCAATCCAATCACCAATCAAAAAATATTAGTCAAAATCAATCGAAAAGTTCGGACAACAAAATGCTTACCATCTTATACGCGCTATTCGCTTCGCCATTTTGGGCGATCCAGAATAAAATCCGCCTAAAGATTCACGACGTTTAGGCAGAAGATTGTTTCGCAACATTGGAAAAGATGCTGCGTCCAAGCGACTTGCGCTTCATGATCGCCCATTCTGATGGGTACTTTAGGTGGTTCAGGTGCGTCTGGGTGATCAGTTCCAACGACACCTGATTTATAATCAATATTTGATGTCGACTCTGAAATATGCTTGACATTGATTAAAGAAAAACACACGAGCAATATTAATATCAACAATGTTAACTGCACTGATAATCCTATAGTTGTATTACTTTCTCAGGTAAGTTACCAATCAAAAACCATTAGACAAAATCAATCGAAAAGTTCTAACATCGAAATACATACCATCTGCACACGCTATTAACAACTTTGGGCGATTCAAGAACATCCGCTGCAACATTCGTTGCATTCACTCTCATAATATCGTTTGAATTGTGCGTCCAATAGTCCGCGTTTCATCAATCGCGGAACATCTCTTTTTCTGTCTGGGTGAAACAATACTCACCCTATTTTTTGCACAGAAATCTGAAACGCAATCCAATCACCAATCAAAAACTATTAGTCAAAATCAATCGAAAAGTTCGGACAACAAAACGCTTACCATCTTATACGCGCTGTTCGCCTCGCCATTTTAGGCGATCCAAAATAAAATCCGCCTAAAGATTCGCAACGTTTAGGCTGAAGATTGATTTGCAGCATTGGAAAAATTGCTGCGTCCAAGCGATTCGTGCATCATGATCGCCTATTCTGATGGGTTCTTTAGGTGGTTCAGGTGCGTCTGGGTGATCAATTCCAACGACACCTGACTTATAATCAATATTTGATGTCGACTCTGAAATATGCTTGACACTTATTGAAGAAAAACAAACGAGCAATATCATTAACAACAATGTTAACTGCACTGATAACCCTATAGTTGTATCACTTTCTCAGGTAAGGGAATGTGAACACGTACTAAATTTTATGAAAACAATCGGATATTTTTTCAAAAGAATAACGCTCCATATTACAAATGGTAATACGTCGACGAATGCTACAATACCACCAATCTCATCCAATACTACCAGCCGAATTCAATAAATGGTATGCTATCACCCTAATCCAATGTATGTGAAGTAAAAGCTCAAGCGCAATAAAGATCAAGTGAAAAGTGCAATAGATAATTGAAGACAGAAAATGAAATTTCAATACTTACCAATTTTGAGCATTTTGATTAAATTAATTCTTTCTGCCGTAGTTGAGTTATCATTTCTGGTCGGACGGAACTCAACTTATCGACAAGCGCGATCGAGAGTGAATATTTGACGAGATGAGATCGCTTACGACCAGCAACCATAATTGATAAGATGATCGTCATAATTGATGATTATGAATAACTGTCGTCATTCATAACTCATAAAATCTTGACCCGTTCTGTGGCTGTTTCAGGTGCGTCCGGGTTATCAGTTCCGACGACACCTGATTCATTATCAATATTTCACTTTCATTCTGAAATTTGCATAACGTTGATTAAATAGACACACACCAGCAGCAATAATAATAATCTCACACCAATAATAATAACAATATTGCCTTGACGATCCTATAATTGTAATCTCACAACAAAAACAATATTGACTGCCCCAACGATCCTATAATCATATATCCTTCTCAGTAAACGATACGCCCTTCAAACGATTGTGAGCACGTACTGAATTTTATGGAACGAATCGGATGTTTTTGTTTCAGAAAGTAATGTTTTTATTAATAAAGGGGAGAAACCGACGAGTGCCGCAGTATCACTGACCTCACTCAACACTACCAGCCGAATTCAATGAATGGCATGCTATCACCCTAATCCAATATATGTGAAATAAATAGGAGCAAAATTCAAGTGCAATAAAGCTCGAATGAAAAGTGTAGTGGATGATAATTAAAAACTAAAAATAAAATGTCAGTACTCACCAAGTTGAGCCAAACGTGCGTACTATTTGCACAATCCGAGACAAAATCGGCCACAGAATTCGGAATATTTGATCGTGCGATTCACTCACATCGACGGATGATGTGCGCATCCAAAAATTCGCGCTTTACGAGTCTCGAAAAGCCTCATTACTGACTGGGTGGAACAATACTCACCCTATTTTTTGCACAGAAATCTGAAACGCAATTCAATTACCAATCAAAAACTAATAGTCAAAATCAATCGAAAAGTTCGGACAACAAAATGCTTACCATCTTATACGCGCTATTCGCCTCGCCATTTTGGGCGATCCAAAATAAAATCCGCCTAAAGATTCGCAACGTTTAGGCAGAAGATTGATTCGCAGCATTCGAAAAATTGCTGCGTTTAAGCGATTCGCACATCATGATCGCCCATTCTGACGGGTATTTTAGGTGGTTCAGGTGCGTCTGGGTGATCAATTCCAACGACACCTGATTTATAATCAATATTTGATGTCGACTCTGAAATATGCTTGACATTGATTAAAGAAAAACACACGAGCAATATTAATATCAACAATGTTAACCGCACTGATAATCCTATATTCGTATCACTTTCTCAGGTAAGGGAATGAGAACACGTCTTAAATTTTATGAAAAAATCGGATATTATTTCAAAAGAGTAACGCTCCATATTACAAATGGTAATACGTCGACGAATGCTACAATACCAGCAATCTCACCCAATACTACCAGCCGAATTCAACAAATGGTATGCTATCACCCTAATCCAATGTATGTGAAGTAAAAGCTCAAACGCAATAAAGATCGAGTGAAAAGTGTAATAGATAATTGAAAACAGAAAATGAAATTTCAATGCTTACCAAATATGAGCATTTTGATTGAATTAACTTTTCCTGTCCTAGTTGAGTTATCATTTCCGGTCGGACGGAACTCAACTTATCGACAAGCGCGATCGAGAGTGAATATTTGGCGAGATGAGATCGCTTACGACCAGCAACCATAATTGATAAGATGATCGTCATAATTGATGATTATGAATAACTGTCGTCATTCATAACTCATAAAATCTTGACCCGTTCTGTGGCTGTTTCAGGTGCGTCCGGATTATCAGTTCCGACGACACCTGATTCATCATCAATATTTCACTTTCATTCTGAAATTTGCATAACGTTGATTAACACCAGCAGCAATAATAATAATCTCACAACAATAATAACAGCAGTATTGCCTTGACGATGCCATAATTGTAATCTCACAAAAATAACAATATTGACTACCCAACGATCCTATAATCATATATCCTTCTCAGTAAACGATACGCCCTTCAAACGATTGTGAGCACGTACTGAATTTTATGGAACGAATCGGATGTTTTTGTTTCAGAAAGTAATGTTTTTATTAATAAAGGGGAGAAACCGACGAGTGCCGCAGTATCACTGACCTCACTCAACACTACCAGCCGAATTCAATGAATGGCATGCTATCACCCTAATCCAATATATGTGAAATAAATAGGAGCAAAATTCAAGTGCAATAAAGCTCGAATGAAAAGTGTAGTGGATGATAATTAAAAACTAAAAATAAAATGTCAGTACTCACCAAGTTGAGCCAAACGTGCGTACTATTTGCACAATCCGAGACAAAATCGGCCACAGAATTCGGAATATTTGATCGTGCGATTCACTCACATCGATGGATGATGTGCGCATCCAAAAATTCGCGCTTTACGAGTCTCGAAAAGCCTCATTACTGACTGGGTGGAACAGTACTCACCCTATTTTTTGCACAGAAATCTGAAACGCAATTCAATTACCAATCAAAAACTATTAGTCAAAATCAATCGAAAAGTTCGGACAACAAAATGCTTACCATCTTATACGCGCTGTTCGCCTCGCCATTTTAGGCGATCCAAAGTAAAATCCGCCGAAAGATTCGCAACGTTTAGGCAGAAGTTTGATTCGCAGCATTGGAAAAATTGCTGCCTCTATGAGATTCGCGCATCATGATCGCCCATTCTGGCGGGTATTTTAGGTGGTTCAGGTGCGTCTGGGTGATCAATTCCAACGACACCTGATTTATAATCCATATTGGATGTCGACTCTGAAATATGCTTGACATTGATTGAAGAAAAACGCAAAAGCAATATTAATAACAACAATATTAACTGCACTGATAACCCTATAGTTGTATCACTTTCTCAGGTAAGGGAATGTGAACAAGCACTAAATTTTTTGGAAAATTATCAGATATTTAAAAAAAAATAACGCTCCATATTAAAAACGGCAATACCTCGACGAGTGCTATAATCTCACCGAATACTAGCGACCGAATGGTATGCCATCAATATGTGTGAAATAAAACCGAGCAAAATTCAAGTGCAATAAAGCTCGCATGAAGATTGCAATGGATAATTAAAAACAGAAAATGAAATTTCGATACTTACCAAATATGAGCATTTTGATTGAATTAACTTTTCCTGTCCTAGTTGAGTTAACATTTCCAGTCGGACGGAACTCAACTCATCCAATAGCGCAATTGAGAGTAAATATTTGGCGAAATGAGGTCGCCTGTTGCCTAGCGATCGACCAGCAACCATAATTGGTGAGACGATTGCCATAATACATGAACTGTTCACAAGCCGAAAAATCTTGACCCGTTCTGTGGCTGTTTCAGGTGCGTCCGGGTTATTAGTTCCGACGACACCTGATTCATTATCAATATTTCATTTTCATTCTGAAATTTGAATAAGGTGATTAAGGAAACACACACCAGCAGCAATAATAATAATGGTGTGCCTGCCATCACTTTGCATGTGAAATAACACCAAGAAAAGTTCTAGTAAAATGAAACTGGAATGAAAACTGCAATGGATAGTTAAAAACTAAAAATAAAATCTCAGTAGTCACCATGTTGAGCACAAACGTGTGTGCTATTTGCTCAATCCAAAACAAAATGGGCCACAGAATTCGGAAGATTTGATCGTTCCATTCACTCACTTCAGCGGATAAGGTGCGCGCCCAAAACCTCGCGCTTTATCCATCTCGAAATGCCTCATCTACTGTCTGGGTGCAACAATATTCATCCTATTTTTTGCACAGAAGTCTGAAACGCAATTCAATAACCAATCAAAAACAATTTGTCAAAATCAATCGAAAGCTTCCAAAATCAAACCTTTTGTTTGCTGATTTGTGGCCACTGAATGAATTGATGGGTGAGCAATAGAACGATCTTCGCTCATAATAAACATCCGCCAAAACTTGAACCAACTAGAATTGGATTCGCGGACTGCGTGTGTAAGTTGCTCTCTACTTCGATTGCATGTGGATTCCTTCACCAAATAATTGCCAACCAACATCTGAAAGTTTTTCATATGCAACTGAAGAACCACTGAAAATCATTCTGGAATGAACAGTGCACAGGCAATACAAAATTATATTTAGAATTGTTTGAGTGCGCATTTGATAACTGGAAACAAAAGCAACGTGTATCACATGTATGTTGATGGTTGTTCTGACCTTTACGAAGCGGATAGATGCACGAAAATCCGCGAAGAATTTCGAATTCAGTTGATCCATTGGTTGGATTGCGATCCAAGAAAATCCACCATAACATTAGCAATATTCAATCACGTGATTGACTCACAATATTGTTTGATTGGTGCATTCAACGTTCGCGTCTTGTCACTAGCGAAACACCTGCTTTATAGTCAGGGCGGAAACATGTTCACCCTCTTTTTGCACCAAAATCTGAAACGCACTTCAATTATCAATCAAAGCCTACAGGTCAAAATCAATCGAAAACTTCTATGAACAAAATACTTACCATCTACACGCACTGTTTACCACTTTGGGCGATCCAAAAGTTCGCCAAAATATTCGCGATATTCAATCCTACGATTGACTCGCAATATTGTTTTAATGGTGCATCCAACATTCGCGGTTTGATAATCGCGAAACACCTGCTTTACAATCTGGGTGGAAACATATTCACCCTCTTCTTGCACCAAAATCTGAAACGCACTTCAATTATCAATCAAAACCTACTGATCAAAATCAATCGAAAACTTCTAAGAACAAAATACTTACCATCTACACGCGCTGTTTACCACTTTGGGCGATCCAAAGATTCGCCAAAATATTCGCTCGATTCAATCATACGATTGATCCTCGCTCGTTGAAATGCGCGTTCAATAATTCGCGTTTTGCTGTTAGCGAAACGCCTGGATACAACGTGGGTGGAAGCAAGTTCACCCTCTGTTTGCACCAAAATCTGAAACGCAATTCAATTACCAATCGAAAACTCTTAGTCACAATAAACTGAAAAATTCTATCACCAAAATTCTTACCAAGTGCAAAGAATTCCTCCGGAAGATACACAACGCTCATGAATGAGAATCGTTGCGATGAAAACATAGCTGACTCGAAGAATAGTTGGCGCTTAATCACTCGCTAAGTACCACTGATGATGTTGGTACTCGGAAGCCGTCACTCGAAACACCCTCACGCGGGACCCTCACTCGAAAAGATGGTACACTGGACCCTACACTCGTCACCTCCTTGCCCTCGGCTGCACCAAAACCTGAAGAGTAATTCAATAATTAATCAGGAGCTCACGCCAAGCAATAACTAGAATATCCTACAACTTCTTTATACGTTTTCCACAACTTTCCACCTTCAATCACTCCCCTTCTTTATTACATTCCAAACTGATAACAACACCAAAGAACATTCAAGTAAAAATGCTCACCTTCCTGCCCGGTCTCTGCCACCAAATCCATCACGTCGCCCCCGAACACGTTATGTTAGTGCTACGTGTTAATATGTTAATTGAGAGCCAGATGTCTGAAATAAAATTGATTATCAAAAGATATCACATTGTATTATAACAGGTGCATTTTTGTTCAATATATCACTTAAAATAAATAGGATCTCGATGAAAAAGACTTATTATATGAAAAATTATTAAAACTTACTACATGCTGCATCAGGACCATTGGTTTGTTAGTTGGTTACATTTTGCTGCAAGCTGACGATGTTACTGCTGCCGACGATAGTTAGTTGTTCCGTCACACGGTTCGTCTTCTCTTCCGCATGGCGCCCACCACCTCGGCCGCCGAGGCCCCAGGGACCGCGATGAATGACGTGTCGCGGCCTAACTCCTGGAGACGCTCGACGGCGTCCATCCTCGCAACCGTCGCCTTCTTGGGCGCCGACACACACCTCTCGGCGCGGTGTGCGTCCATCCGTATCGATATTTGCCTCGCCGAGAGGCCAGCGGGCACGATGACGGTGTGCCCGCACCATGTGCAGAACGCTGAAAGACAAGTCATTATTCACATGAGTTCAGAAATTATCTCAATCATTGCAGAACTTATCAAAATGTTCGAGCGACTGCTGTCATCGGACTATCAGGACCAGTTATTAAAAAATGAATTGGCGGCTGTTCTGAACACTTCAATGAATGAAAATGAACCCAATCGAAACAAATAAAGTTAAATTTTGAAAATATGAAAAGTGCTTTAAAACTTACTGTTAGTATCGTGGCATTTAGCGCGCCTCACGTGTATTTTCCAGGCGGCTACCGTGGAAAACGGAGTAGCGCGCCTGGCACAGCCCGACAGCTGGCAAACTGAAATTAGTAGATGATGAGAAAAACCCATTGATGTGCTATAAAGTACTGGTCATAGCGGCTTAACTTGGAGAGTATCAATGAATCACAATTACACAGAGTAATGCGAATTATTCTACGCGGCTAGGCATTCATTCATCTTGTTGAATCCGCATTGCAAATATTCAACATCTCATAATCATATTATCACTTTAATCAAATATACGCTTGGAAATACTTACAGATTTTGTTGTTGATGACCTTGTACGGTGCTGGTATGGTGTTGACCAGCTCGGCTGCGTGCTGTGTTGCTAGATTAGTGATGTCAGCGGCCTCGAACCGCGGGTTAATGCGTAGTCTTAGTGGACTCGCCTCGCGGCGAGGATGACGACTGAAAGCAATCGAACAAGTTATGATTTACTCATCTTTTCGTGGAATCTTTTGACTTCACAGTTTCCAAAGTTTCCGCAAAATCAGTATTGACTAATCGATTTATTTTCCTTACAATTAGAATTCATCAATCGCAATTGTTGATTTCAACTTTTGAGCGTTTTGATTCAATTTACTGTACCGTACACTATATAAATGTAAATTCATTAGAACAATAACGTAATATTACTAAGATGTTTAAAATGTTTGAACTGAAAGTCAACAAAAACAAATGAAAACTTACAAGTTATAGGAACATTTAGCTGACGTGTTATTTGTCGGTGAGGCTGGCTGTATTGGTGAATTGTCAGCTGCAGCGTTAATCGGTGATGTTGTTATTGCCGAACCAGATGGGAAATCTGGCCGGCTCGATGGTCCTGGCAGCGGCTCTTCCTCTTCGGTTATTGCGGGAAGTGGCGTCTGAAAACGACATTCAGAATTAATTTCAGTACGTATCGCATTGAAATCCTGTCCATGTTCTCTATCTAGCAATCGCTTAAACTCAACCAATATTGTACATTAGACTCTTGTTGTTCATGATTTAAGTTATAATGATTCGATCAGGAAAAAATGATCAGTAGAAGTAAAATTCACTTACGAATCTTGGCTCTGTCGCGTGCCTCTTCCTGCCGTGGGCTGGGATAGGGCGGTTTATTTTTCTTCCCTGAAAATGGTAACCGTAATTAACATTTAACATCTCAAAAATGAGACAGGAATATCTTTGATTATTTTTACTTTGTTTATCAAACACTACTGCCCATTTCATAGGACTCAAAAAAATTCGATAATCTTTCAAAATAGGCAATAAAGCCGGCAAAATTCCGATAAGCAAAATTCGGTACTAGGCAAAATCCCGATTTTTGCCTAATGCAACTAGGCAGAAATCGGAATTTTGAATGTTTTAAAGTCACTAATAATTTTTTTAGGCAAATTCAAGTGCATACATATTTCGTGGTCGTCATCGGTGGTGGTATTACCGCCGGTACGTCCAGGACGACGTACGATCCACAGCTCTCGGCCACCTCCACCACTCTCTTTCCGGGCTTTCCAAACACCCGAACCGGTGCGCCGGACTTCAGAGGGTGCACCACAAGGAGCACCTCCTCTATCCGGCAGAGGGCATCCAACACCCTAGCCGGGATCTCCCCGGTCCTCTCCATCTCCCCTGAAAAATGGAACCGTTTTTTCACAGTTGATCACAACGATAAAGAAATTCAATTCACGTTCGATATATGTGTTATTCGATTCTCATTCATCTGAGTTTGTCAGATAAGTGATTTATTGTCACTGTCAGGTAAGCGAAATTCATCGGTTTTTTTGCGATTTTTGTGCATTGGCATGTTGCGTAATGAAAAAAATTTGGATCAATAATTGGTTAAATTGTTTCAATTTAAACTCACTTATCTGGGCTCCACTCAGTGGGCCTGAGTGACGGGCCATCACTTGCCACGTGGCCCAAATGTAATCATCGAACCGGCAATTTGCCGGTATAAGCTGCAGGATTGTTAAGGCCTGCAGTAACGTCGCGCAGGGGATTCCAGTCACTCCCCTGGCCTCCAATAGCCCTTCAAAGGGAGCCAGTCTCGGGTCCATATCCGAGCGGGCCCTCTTCACTCCACTTTGGCCTTCCATTTCAAATTCTGAAACATTACTTTTTTAGGTGATAACGAATACTGAGTTACAAAACAAAATACAATAATTACTCTCAATAAGCACCAAATTACACTCATAGGCACGAAAGAATATCCAAAAACATCAGTAAAATAGTATAATTCAAAAATCAGTCGCAATCAGTCAAATATAGAAATATACTAAAAAATGACATGAGAACTTACTTGCGATAATTTCGCGATGAGCTGGCGAGTAAAAGCGCAAAATAGCTTGGTGTGGTCAGTACCAATTAGCGATTACCTAAATTCAAGTCAATATTTCAAACGAATTCGGTAAGCGAGTTGTTTCACGATTCGAGCGAGGATAGGTTCATCGCGGATTCAATAATAACTTACAAGCGAAATTATGACATAGTTTCTATTGTATTTCGCGAAACAGATAGATATTCATCATTGAAGTCAGAAATATTTCCGATCGCCATTGGACACATCGCAATACATCTAGTAAAGAATGTTTTACGGAACGTTAAAATATTTCCAGTCGAGTAGCAACATCTAAGCAGTTCACCGTTTTTGCTTTGCATTCATTGATAGGTTCAATGAAATCAACTTGACTGATTCACGAATCACTAAGAAAACGAAGATTGGTGGTGCATTGGAGCATTTCCTATGCTTCAATAGTCATGAATTTCTTTCGTTACTTGAAAATCCCCCGACAAAGTGAATATAAAGTGAAGATCCACTTCGTTGCGCGATTTAAATGACTTTTTCACGAATTTTCCAGATTTCAATGAAACAGCTACAGAGTTCGCCGAAGAAATTCTCGTCATCATGAATATTGATAAATATATCCATTGATATATCAACAATTCAAAGACACAGTTTCACATAATGCAAATCACACAACATCATTTTAAATTCAAAATCGGTTGGTCTTATCGAAAACGCTACCAAATAATGGGTTTTTAGTATGCTTATATAACTCGTTCTGTATATCAGCGCATCATTTCAACCCTACAATCTAAAAACTTGCAAACGGTCATTAAATTGATGAATTTAAATGAAAATAATAACGTCTGAGGGCAGTTGTCACCGATTAAGAAAGAATTCTTAAGAAAAATTCCGTACTGAGAAATTTGAATAGTGAAAACAACGGTGGTGATAACGAAAAATAAGTTGGCGTAATGAAATGTACACGTTCAGATCAGTTGTTTCAGATTAGTTGATCAAAATAGGTATGAGTGCAGTAGCCATTGACTTTTTTCTGCGCATTACATGGTCTTCTTTTGGTTCACCATGTCCATGTGCAGATCAAAGAGCAAACTATACCGGGCATCGTTTCAGTGTTGAGTGTTTTCATACAACACTAAAGCTATGAGGAAGCACAAGTTTGAAAGTCAATCTAAATGCAACAATAAGAAAATCCTTCTTCGGAGAATACACATCGATGTCTGGAATTCCTTTGTAACTGTTTCTTTCTGATCCTCTTAAGCTTCTTCGAAATTTGTTGTTAATGTGTTTATGGAGCTGAGGCAACATTATTTTTCTAACGATAAGCATTTTTGTGATCCCGATGAAGCCTTCATGGAGGAGGTCATGGTTCTGCGTTCTTTTTCACATCTTTACCCTAAATAATTGTCATTTGTTGAGAATCACACACGTGCGAAAATCATATTTTGGTGCACTTGATCAAGTTTTGATAACTAAGGGCACGTAGCATTTCGTTGAAAGCTATTATAAGTTTAAAAAAAGAGATATCTTGATATCATGAAGTGCTATGCAATTGAAATCGTCATAATCGATACTGAAAATCGAATATCATGAACACTACTGCACTAATTTTCGAGTCATGAACACTTTAGAGTTACAACTCACGTTATTAATGCCCAAATCGAGACCATATCATGTTCGAAACAGTAGTTTCTATTTCGTTAGCCCTAATCAGATGCTTATATCGTCCTGCTCCGCCAGTTTCGATTAACGAATATGAAAGAAGCGTTCACACAAAGAAGTTTGATGCAGTTTCTTTCATTCACCCTGTCTCGCTTCATTTCTGGACCTTATTTACTGATCAGCGTCTAATCAGTTCTTCTAATCAGAAATATGACGCCTATCGGCAATAATTCATGTGATATGCATAACAAAATTATGACTTTGCAAACTCAAATGACAAATTTTCTATCAAACGATCAGTCAATAGTCAACAGGTGATCATTTGAAAGTATTCGTTCTTATGATTTTCCAGTTGTCACGGTTAGGAAGGACTATATTGATACTCACATTTAGTTTTAGTTTCAAGTTAATTTTATAATGCTCAAAACTTCGATTTTGATAAGGTACCTTGTTGCAACCGGCAAACATGAAAAGTGGATGCTTTGAGATGCCACTGAACACTCTTCAGTCTATTTACGACAGCAGTAAAAGCTTATCATAAGGTCGTGTTTTTTTTCTGATGGCACTATGCAGCACCTTCATGCACTTATACGGCATTTTCCTTCCTATGCTCCAAATCGTTCTCGATAATCGTCAATGCACACGAATCGTAGCTTTTCTATTCGATGAGATATTCCATGTGCAGCAGGGTTATCCGTTCATTTAATCTCGAAGAATGCTAAGAAGAAGATCTCAAAATGAAATCCATGAATGATCAATCTACACGCTTCGCGATAATCATAGTCCTGTCAATCAAATGCTAATGCACACATTTTGCAAATGACTGTGATATGTAAATTCAGATTTTGTTGATTGCCGATATTTTCCTGCTATTTCTAATCACAAGACGGACCATCATAGGTTTCGAGAACAGAATCAGAAGACCTCAGCTGTGTAGTTAATGAACTCATCGTTATCATTATGCTGACAATATGGGTATTGACGAAGTGTGCACTTAATCTGAACGCCATTCACAACTACTGTTTGTTTTTCAATCATGGGTTATTTCAAGCAAAACAGCGAATATGATGTGTCTCTAACTTAAAAATTAGTGCTAAGCGAACACCTGCAGCATGTAGATGTTACTTTCTCATTGTGACCGATATACTTTCTGTTCTGTTCTGTTCTCATTGTGCTCTAATTGCTTTCAATCGGAGTCAAAAAATCTTCAAATATCGCTCGATGGAGTGAGTTATATGTGGAAACTAGTTGCCCAGAATGAATACATTCGGATGTACTTTGCGATGATTATCACAACAATAATTCACGAGTTTCTTGCGTACATTTTCATGCATGCATGTTAATGTGATTATGAAGTGAAGTTTATCGTGATCAAGACAATGATGACAATATGATTTCCGTGGTTTCTGCTGGAACAAACACTGAATTGCGATAGCTTTAAGTCGCATAAGCTAGCCGAATGCTAACAATAAGTAATATTCTTTGTACATTTTCAGTGTTATGTCATGATCATTTTTGTATTCATACATATATATTATGATAATAATAATATTTGATGTGCAATATGATACACTACACATACACAATATAAATATAGAACAATCTTAAACATATTTATCATATAATAGCAGTGAAAATGGTTGATGTGCTATAGAGATTGATGAACAACGAAAGACGTTCGATGTCATAGCCAAATAAAGTAATATTTTCAAAACTTATATTGTACTGAAACAATGACCACAATTTATTTCATTCGTCTTGCAGGTAAGCTTCATTCCCTTGGACGCTCTTTCCGGATGTCGATTTGACTGATTATAATCTGCCCGAATGACCCAGTTTAGTCTTGAGACATAGCTTGCTCAAGGCAGAATTGTGGTGCATTGCTGTTCTCTCGAGACGTTGTAAAGATTTTATCAGTACGTTATTGCAACGTTCATACTGATAAACTTGCTTGCTCAATGTAGTGTGTATTGACTATTATTTGTATGCTTCGAAAAATTTCTCTTCCTGTGCCGTAGTCAAAGTGCGCTTCGCGGAACTTCTATTGTGCAAACACATCGTTGAAATGGATCGATATCAGATTGCTTTCAGCGCATTCAATGGTTTTTTTACTGCTGACATCGTTTCCAGTTTCAGCACTCAACAATTTGTACTATTTGTTTTTATGAACAACTCGTTATTTGGTTGTTTCCAAAGTGGGTGGATGTGTTTCTGCTGATTAATAACTTATTATTGCCTTACGTTTATCATTTCATCGAGAACTCTTCCGTAACAGGCTTGGCTTTTTTATGCGAGAAGCATTGGATTGCGTCGTAATTGTCAATTTGATATTTCTTCTCATAATAGCTTGTTAGTTTCGATTGTTTGCGAGATAATGACAGATGGCTCTCTTTTGAAGATTGCAAATTTTCGCGAAATGGAAGGTGATGAACACGGCAGCGAAAACAAAGCTGCCAGTGAACTGATCAGGCGACATCGTCAAAGTCCTTGGCCAACGATTCCAATGACAGAAGCACTGGAAATAGTCGATAAATATTTCACAGTGGGACAATCAAAAATCAAACCACTCTGTGATATCAAGGAAGGTGAAAATGGGAATGTGAATTATTATTTTACAAGTTGCATCTCATAGAATTGAACCGATTTATTAGGTCTTTGTGCAAAAGTGCTTTTTGACAGCAATTCTGATCCTTGCAGCCTCTAACGATTGTTCTCGTATTAATTCCATTGTTCAATTGCTTCCATCCTATTAGTAGACAATGTCTTGAACAAATCAAAGGGAGTATGCAGAGTACCAGCAGGAATTTCGATGACACGGTTAAATTCTTATCCGAGAGTGTGTTCAGATGCAATTGTATTAAGGTGATGTGTTGGCTGAAGATATAACCGCAATTAAGCCGCATCCAGAAGTACGAATGTCGATTAAGGATGGGTATGCCGTGATCGGTCAGTGCTATTCACATGGTTTTATTGTGCCTCATTCGAATGACGGCTAAACGAAAGCCCGTTCGAATCATAAGCCTTACGGAGTAAGACGGCTATGATGACCACATCTTTCCGAACCCTTCTGAATCGATTGTCTATTGTATTTCGCTAAATTTTAGCATCTGATGGTGTCGGTAAAAGAAGTGTCATTCATAAAACCACTGCTGGAATGTTGGCCTCAGTTTCGCTGAAGCCGAACACCGTATGTCGAGTGAATACAGGTGAGACGGTAGTATCGATATCTCTACTTGCTGCGGAATATTCGAGTTTTTTTCATCATAGTGCAAGAAATTTATCGTGGGTATGACAAAATTTTATTACCGAACGCCCATTCTCTTCTACAAAAATACCAAAATTCATAAGAATATAGTGATAGTTGAGTTGAGAGAGAGATTATAAGAAATTCTGGATTCAGGGTCAATGATACCGGATGGTGCTGATGCAGTGGTTCAAGTAGAAGATACCAAACTAGTTGAACACGATGTAAGATTTCACAAAGACGAATTATGATGCAAAGCTGTCATGTTCTTTTCTGTTCAAAAATTGCTCTAAAAACAATTGAATCTTCCATGTTCTGTTGTAACCCATGTATCTTTCACATATATGAGCATAATGTTAAGCAATTTCAATAATATATCAAGATATTCCTAATTTTGAAAAACTTTCAGAACGTCGAGGAAATTGCAATTGAAATACTGTCAGCTCCCAAAGTTGGACAAGATATAAGGTATGATTTAAGATCACAGTTGTTTACCATTCGGAAGTCCATCAGAGCTAGATTCTTAGCACAATTAACTGAATTCTGGAGAGTTAGATGATTTGAAAGGAGGATCATCAAGCGAAAGTGATTGATTCGATCCAATTAGTTAGCTTGTCGGATAGCGCATTTCTCATTATCACAGTTACTTGAGTGTAGTTCAGGGAAATTGGAAGTGATGTAGCTGTTGGAGACATTTTATTGCCGATCAATACCGTTGTTGGATCGGCTGAGATCGGTATATTGGTTGGTTCCGAGAGGAAATCCGTTAGGGTTTACCAGCGACCAAAAATTGCAGTTATGTCTACGGGACATGAAGTGAGTTTTCCTTTGAAATAATTGTATCGAACTCGTTTCATGAATAAGTTTCTATGGAGACAGATCAAATATGAACAAGGTCATATTTAAAATGCAAAGAATTTAATGAAATTCGGGTTGTTTCAGTTAGTTGATCACACATCGAATGATCGTCCACTTGGTTTGGTCAGAGATACTAATCGACCTCAGTTGCTGTCTCTCTTCCGGAGCTGTTCCGCAAGACCAATCGATATTGGTATCGTGCCGGACAGGTCTCGAGTTCATCATTCAGCCTGTCTCCGCTGATTATCGCTTTTGCAACTCCTTCAAATTATCACCTCGAAACTTTGAATCAATCACTTAATTCGACGAATTTCTGTGGTTTTATTTTCTGAACGTTTTTGGATTTCAGTGGAATTCATTGATAATAAACTGTGGTTATCTCATAGCAGCTGATAATTAGATACAATTTCGGGGAAATTTTCAGTTCGTTTGCGAGTCAATACCTAAAATAATAAAGTTCAGTGAAGGTAAATTGATCGATGCGCTCAACTTTGCGTTCTCAGTAGCGGATGTTATCGTCTCCTCCGGTGGTGTCTCTATGGGCGAAAAGGTTCCTCTCCACTTTCACGCCCTACACACCATCCATTGCAAATTAATTTTTCTGAATTTTGAATATCTTCAGTGTCCGATTCTCTCTCTTGTTAATTTGCTAATGGTACAGTTTCGAATGCACAGAAACGAAACTGTGCTGCTTAATGAAACCTATTCTGTGCTGAGTAAATACATTTTGTCGCAAACACGAGAGTTATTCTGAATATCATAATGATTATCTCAAGTTCAGGACTACCTCAAGTCAATCATTCAAGAGCATTTCAAATTCGACATTCACTTCGGTCGTGTTTGGATGAAACCCGGCCTGCCCACAACTTTTGCGACTGGCTTGTGGAACGGAAAGAAGAAAGCAATCTTCGGATTGCCGGGTAACCCCGTATCTGCATGGGTAACCGCTCAATTGTTTGTGGTGCCGATGCTCAAGAAAATAGCTGGTTATGGGCACTACTGGCCAACTGTGATTCGTGTCAAAGTAAGAGATTTTTCGACGGATTTATTTCGATGAGAATCTACTAGAAAACTTGGACGAGTTCGTCAAAAAACTCTAGAGAACCTTTTCTATGATAAAATATTAAATCACGTGAACATATTCAAAAGGAAGTAATCATTCTGAAAACACTTCATCAAATTCTCCAGTCACCAATTATGTGCATGAGTGAATCGTCATTTTTTGAATGAATGCTTTTGTTTGCAGTTAGTTGAAGCAGCCGAATTGGATTCACGTCCGGAATATCGTCGCGCATGGCTCGAAACCGCTTCTGATGACAGCACACCTCGAGCAGTTTGCACAGGTCGAAATCAGCTCAGCTCTCGACTGTTGAGTGTTCGTGGCGCTAATTTACTGCTGAAGCTTCCGGCCAAAACTGAGCAATGCTCAACGCTTGAACAAGGCGAAATCATTAACGCTCTTGTAATTGGTGCCATTTGAAGGTTGAAACGTATGATTGCTGAAGAAACCTGATGAATCGTCGTCATATTCAAAGTGATTGTGTTATTGATAGTGCGATTGTCTATTATTATTGTTAGGATACTTTTTCAAAATCGATTGTATTTGCAACTCATCACGAGTCTGCTGTACCTCTGTATCGTCGTTAGAAAACGTGGAAAGAATTAATATTCAGAGAATGATGTTTCATTTTTCGGTTTGTTTCTCTACAAACCGAGATTAATTCATGAACTCGGCAACTGCTCGACTGCTTGCGTTAGTTCATATGGGTTCATGGATTTTAATTCGGCTAATGCTTCCTAAATCATTTCATGACGATTGTTATCGTGTTGGTTAATATACAAAGTAATGATTCAGCGATCACGGAAATATTGTTTATGGATATTTATTATCATTATTATATTCGATTGCTTCATTGATTGATAGTGTTATTATCAATTAATGGGTATCTTTTTTGGTGTAATTCTCTTTATCGATCCTTTCACTGGCATAATCATGGTCCATATTTTCGAAATTTTTTTTCGAAATCCGAAATTTCTTTTTCCTTAAACTGGAAACATGCTCGGACGGTTGAACCGATTTTGCATGTAAGGAATTGCAGTTAAACGTTCATCAAACACGATAAAAATTGGCACGGTTCAACAGAGTTTTCAAAGCAAAACATTCCGCGACATGTTATCATTAAAATAAGACGCAACAGGGGAAAACAGATGAACACATGAAATGATGCATCATGGTTGTTTCAATGATTAGTTCCATAAAATATCACAGTAATGATTCAGCGATCGCGATTCGCTCACAGCAACAAAATGTGGCTCGTGTTAGCGTTTGGGATATCACATCACTGACTGACGTAGTAGTTTCAGTCTCACGTGGATGGACGAGATGTGGAGGGATTGGCTAAAGCTAAAATTGTCATGTTGTGAATTAGAATTGCGATGGTTCGTTGCCAGCGAATTTCGATCGCTAGCAACCGACTCGTCAGACCTACTGGAATGAGTACCTTGATGAGGCTGATTTAGTTCTCTCAACTGAAAGCCGTCGTCGATGCTCAAGAACATAATCTAAGCGTAAACAACACAGTCGCGGTGAAAATGCAAAAATTCGGATTTTAACTCACCTTCCATCTCCTTTAAACAGTCACCATATTTCCGATGACAAATCCAGTCATTATGACAACGTGTGACATCCAGCCTACAATCTGCATTATACCAAGCGATGCACATAGTTCTCTCAGAAGAACAATCTGCAAAATTAATTGGCACTGTATCATTCAGAAACGTTTCAAATCCCACTTAGCTGATTTCCAACCATTCGAACATTCATTTCAATCGCTATTGAGGTGTCACATACCTCTCGGTGTGGTCGTATCACGAGCAGTAAGAAGATAATTTAAAAGGAAGAACCACCACATCACGTTCGATCTTGGATTGCAACTGAGCTTGACAATGTATTGGCGAGTAATTCATCGCGAGGGGAGTTACTTCACATCAGTGAATATTCAGATTGGGAATTAATTCAGTTGTGTAGATTTGATCCCAATCTACGAATAAACATTTCGCTTAATCAGTTCTGAATAACGGCTATTATCCATAAAATTACTGCGTTAATCATACCATCAAGTTATTTTCTTTGCTACGTATTTGCTACTTTGTTCGCTATAGTGTTGTGAAATTATTGCGCCCATGTAGCAATATTATCGCATGACTCGATAAAACTGGCGACTAATCTTCTCTGCCCGTGTTGCCTATCCGAATGAAATGTCAAAAAGCGAGCAAAAGCGTTATCATTCCACATTATGATGATGTGTTGACTATATTTCCAATAAATATTTGTGTTGAATCATGACGGATCATTCCATCATGATTCAATGCAAGCACGCAAATACAAAATCAGCGTTTTCATCCATTTACATATAAGAGGGAAATTCCTCTTCAGCTTTCGAAAAGCACTGTTTGAAAGGGAGAGATATTCGCTAATCAATGATACAATCAGTCTTCATCGGTGCAATATTGAAGTGTGATAAATCTGTACGATTAAAAGACATTCCGTGAGAACTTCGAATGTGCAATAGCATATCTGATAGCACTTTTCCTTTAGAAGGAAGAAAGATCTTTGAGAAGCAATATGGAATGCTTCGATGAAGGTGTTTCTAACATAATTCTCTACATTTAGTGCTTTTATGCGGTTCTTAGGAGAGGTTTCAGTTCTGTTCGGATGAAATTGATCGCAAAAATTCGGTTCAGTTAGGATAGCTGGGAGGAATCATTTAGAAACTCAACTGAATGTAGTTTCTCCAACAAATTAGTCACATGTTGAAATCGATACGATGAGATGCAAATAAAATGGCAACTGGAATATAAGTGGTGCAAATCTAATTAATTTTGTATGTAAGTGGTTCAAAATGCCGTGAATCCTTTGCTTATCTTCTGATTTGAAACTGGATCCAGTGTTTGATTTTGTGTTCACAGTTCAGTCCTTCAATTCAGAATCGTTCACGAGTCGGGTGATCAGCACTGGCGTAGTGGTTAAGCATTTAAAAATTTTGCAATCGTTTCGTTGATTATATCTCAGCTTACCATGATCGCACTATATTAAATGCAGTTCGTAAATCGTAATGCACACTCAACTAGAGCTGTTCAGTTAGTAATATCGAAATCTATTTCACTATCATTAATATTCGAAAAGGAGTTATTATTCATGAAACACAGTGACAAGATCCTATCATGAACGATCCTAATGGCGGAATTAATCCTCTCAAACACTGACGTTATTTAGTGATCGTTCACCTGCGTAAACCAAATCTAATTTTTGCAGTGCCCGTAGGTGGTTGATAATATGGACGTATAGTCAACACGTTATGAAAATGTGGTGTGATTACGCTTTTGCTAGCTTTTTGATATTTCATTCGGATAGGTAAAACATCGAGAAGAGACTGGTTTCATGCTTCATACAGTCACGCAAACATTATGTAATATGTGCGCAATTTATTGCAACGTCATTACCTGGATTACCTGGATTGGCCAGGCTATCAATTGTTTGTAACGTTGCTGGCCACAATGCTCGCGCTTCCGTTCGCACTGTTTTAGCCTTGATTGTAGCCACCCCGCTGGCTAGGCGAGCAGGCCAAGTGAGTACAACCGAGTATTTAATTAGTTGCCGTGAATACTTTGCACAATTAAACGTAGCCAAATATCAATCCAATAAATATTCATAACTCTACAAAATAAGCATTCCGCCGATCACTAACCGCGATCAACAAAACAACCGCTCGATGTGTAAGTAACAATGATAATCATTGCAACGTCATAGCAAACAAAATAGCAAAGACATGGTATGATGATATGATCAATGCACCAATTTGATGGATAACGGCTGTAATTCAAAACAGATTAACGAAATAGTTGATCGTAGATTGGAAATAAATTTATGGAGGTAAATATTTTCCCAATCTGTTCACGGAAGTAAACTGAACAGTTACAGATGTGAAGTGACTCCCTTACCAAGCTCAGTTGCAGTCCAGAATCGAACGCAATGCAGTTGATCATCATTTTCCTGTTTCTTCTTGCTTCTTGTGAGGCTATCATTCTGAGAGGTAAGTTACACCTTGATAACGATTGAAAGGTGCAATGGAATCGTTAAAATTCATCCAGTCTTAACATGATACAGTGCTAATTGATATTGCAGATTGTTCTTCCGAGAAAAGAGCGTGTATCGAACAGCATAAAAAGAGTTGCTTGAACAGCAACAAATCCCTTCATTCGGCGATAATTTGTTACCCGAATTATAGAACGTGTTTAGCCGAGGTTGCAAGTGAGTTTAAATCAGAACTTTTGCATTGTCAAAACAGCTGCGTTGCTTAGATATGCCTAGATTATGCTTTTCTAACATCGACGATGGGTCTGTGCGGAAAGAATTGAATCAGTCTCAAGAAAGAACTCATACTAGTGGGTCTGACCAAATGAAACAAGGTATACGAGTCACTTTGAATAGTTGGAGCTTGCTGGCAACTGACCTAACTCCAATTTAAAGCTTGACAACTTAAGGATTTCAGTCGCGACTGACGTGACGTTCCGGACGTCTGCCAGTACTTAAACATTGTTGCACTGAAATACTGCTGTGTCATTTTATGGAATTGGTTACTCAAACAGCTGCGATGCCCATTTTGCGTATTCATCTGTTGTTGTTTGTTGCCAGTCACATATAACATTTCACAGAATGCTTTGTTTTGAAAACTTTGTTGAAGCATGCAAACTTCTATCATTTTGATAAATTTTTGACCGCAGTTCCTTGCTTGCAAAATCGATTCAACTGTCCAAGCATGTTTCTGGTGAAAAGACACACACCATAGATATCGAAGTAATCTGAATTTCCAAAATCCAATAAATAGTATCCAGTAAATAGCCACTACGATTGCTCTGACAGGTGAACTGTTGAAATGGTCGATGCGTAAGAACACATCATCTATAAGCAGAGCAATTTGTGATTAGCTCTTATCTCGTGTTTCATGTGCTGTTTTGTATCACCGAAGGAAAATTTGTGGCTTTGGTGAATAGTATCAACCACCTAGGGACACTGCAAAAACTAGGTTTTGTTCACGCAAATGAACGATCAATAACGTTCATGTTTGAGAGGATTAATTTCGCCACTAGGATTGTTCATGATAGGATCGTATCACCGTGTTTGGCAGATAAAACTGCTTTCTGATAATAACACAATTTGAATTTTAATAATACGAGCAGTAAAATAGATTTCGATATTTCTAGCTGAACAATACTAGGTGAATGTGCATTGCGATTTGCATCCTTGAACAATGGTTAATACAATATAAGATTGAAGTACTAATGATGATAATATATGAAATGAACAACAGTTGAGTACCGACCGATCGAAATAGTGCGCTGAAACTGTCCAACCTTAGGACCCATCTGCGTCAGAACGCCATCATTAGCTACTGCTTTGTTTGAGCAAGGATGTGGTCATCAAGAAGATATGAACGCTTCATCGAATGGCTTCGCCATGCCTACATGTTCAAGATTCCGGAGACTTAAAAATAGCTTAACTGAAGCAAACTAAACGAATTGTTTTGCAAAGAAAACTGAACATTTCTTGAGTGAAATGAAACGCAAATACTATGTTTTGTATGCGATCATGAACGTCATCTCATAATATCGATGGAAATGCAACGCTTCGAATTGATTAGTGCAATAATCGTTAACCGGTTTCTTTGAGTGAAATGTTGGTGACATTCTTCTTCTTTCTCACTTAACATGATGATGTTTTGAATTATTATCTCTTCGGACTGAGATTTCATTCAGCCGCTATTTACAACAATTACTCTGTTATTGATTCACTTTTGGTTTTGTTTTACAAGTTTCGTTCCGTATCTATTCAGACCTTTCAAAGATTCTTCTCATAATCATGCTCATATGACGCTTGTCGCAATAATATTGAAATTGTATAGCATCGATTCATCTGTTTTATGCACCGAACATCAGTAAGACTTCCAAAGAAAGCAATCATCATAGTTTGTCGAAATGTTATCCGCAAAGCCTTTCGATTGCTCTGCAAGAATGAAAAATCAGAATACTTCAGAGCCGACTATCCCAGAATAGTGCCTGAATAAGGTGTTTGCATGAGTCTTTGAGGAGGTTCTGGATAGCGATTAACATCGACTTTTTGCGATCGAGTCCGTGAGTTTTTCAAACAAAATGGTTGTTTGGCACAGCTTTCATATTGAGTCATTCAGGATAGCTTGTGTATTTAATGGTGTATTGGTGCGATCGAAAAGAAGGAGACTGGTAAATGGGAGTAGATGATGAGTGCCACTGGTAGCAGTCAACATTTCGGTGAAGCACTAAGGGCCATCTGCGAGAATGATGTGACCTCATTTGAAAAGTTGATCAAACAAAACGCTCAGCTACTCGACTTGAGAACAAAGGGTGGTCGTTCATTACTCACCTTTGCGGTACTTCACGATCGTCTTCGCATTGTGCAGATGCTGCACAAGTTAGTTGTCTAAGAGAGTTTCTTGTCACATTTCAGCGTATGAGAAAACATGCGAAAATTATTGTTTGAACTTCGTTTGCTAATGGATCACTGAACATTCACCACTGAACATGCTGAAATTTACTTGCTTTCCTAAGCCAGACCGAACTATTTTCGCTGGAATCGTAAAGAAGGAGTACCTATAGAAACTTGAGCAACATCTACTAGTGTTGTTCAGGAAGGGTGTTCAATTTTCTGTTGGTGACGACAATGGCGATACAGCAGTTCATTGGGCCGTCATTGGTGATGCACGCAAGTCGATGAAATACATTCTGAACGTACCTCAGAGCACTGAACAGACACCGTGGATTCTGCAAAAGGATCGCCACGATGTTACACCAATTCATTTAGCGGCGAAACTTGGCCGAACAAAGCTTCTGAAGGTTATCACCTCGTCAAAAATTTGTTGCTTCGAAATATTGCAAATGGACCAAATGGACATGGTGAAATAACTCAAAAATATATTTGTGACGGTTTGCTAAACTGTCGTATTCATTCATTGTCAAATTTTGTGAAATCATTTCAGTTAATTGCAACTAGCTATTTCTAGATGCTTATCAACGCAATAACCGACTATGATAATTTCTATAAATGCGTTGATCGTATGGGCCAGTCACCACTGCATTATGCGGCTTCATGTGCTCGACTAGAATGTTGCGAGATATTGCTGGCCGAACGTTTAGGACTACCGATTGATCAGAAGGATAACGCTCGTCATACACCGTTAATGTGTGCTGCAGCCAGTACTTATGCTGGAGGTACACTAAGAAATTCGACACGTCTTTATTCCGCTTATCTTTTAAATCCTATTAATGAAAAACAATGAATATCCACTGGATTTTCTCAATGAAGTCTGACAATCGTTGTGTGATATCCCTCAAAGGCGTTCGAAGATCAAGCTCATAAATTTAGATCATTTTGGTCGAATTGTCTGAACGCTCACAACTTTCTGAATCAAGATTCCTCAATCACCTTCTATGCATTCATAGTGTGTGTAATAGTGGGACCAAGCGTTACTAATTTCAGCCGAAGATTGTGTTCGACTACTCGGAAGGCGTAAGAGTATTTCAATAACGGCTCGTAATAATCGAGGACGTACAGCGTTGCACTTAGCGATTATGGCCTGTAACGTGAACGTTGTTGATGTGCTTCTCAATGAACTGCTTTGTCCACCTGAGGTTTCTTAGCGAACAAATTTTCATTTGGTGTCTCGATTCCATTGTTGTAGTAGTCACCGTCCATCCAAAATTATTTTATTCTCTCCTTTTCATGAACAATTCATTGAATTTCTGCAATCGTATAGTGACCAATCCTATGATCACAACATCCGATTAGCCTTTCGAATTTCCTAACGTTCTCACCAAAAAATTTCGAATCCTCACCAATTTTCCGATAATGAGCGATATTTGTTGAGTTTTACAAACCCATTTGCCATGCCATTGGATCTAAGATTGTTTATCAGTACAACCATAACACATTGGTTCACGACAATACATTGCTCAGCTTTCAACTGTGCCTGTTAGCGCTTCAGACATTTGATAACGATGCTCGAACTCCGTTGCACTATGCGGCACAACGCGGTCAACTCGACATTGTTGAGAAATTGCTCGCAGTGAACGCTCGAAATGCAACTCGTGATTGTTTCGGTATATCGCCGGCTCATTACGCTGCCCAAGGTGGTTACCAAAGAGTTCTGAACCGAATTCTTGCTTCAGTTGGTGGCATGGTTGGTTGCTGGTCAACATTATCGAGAGTGTATTTGCTTCCGTAACACTTTTCAATTTAATCGAATTTACAGATCCAAATCCGAATTCAAAAATTTTATGTGATTGGAGCTGAGAATTTTTAAAAATTGTTGAAAACGTCAAATTGAAGTATGCGGCAACGAATTTTCCGTTAAATTGAAATTTTTTCTCAATTTCTGTCGGAAATTTTAGGTTCTTTTAGAGCACAAAATTTTTTAAAATGTGTTTAAGGTTTCTTGTGCTTAAGTGATGTTTGGTGAGTTTCAGGATCAGTATGACAGTGATGGTCGATCGTGTTTTATGTGGGCCGTTATTGCTGATCAAGAGGAAATGGTACGATTCTTCCTCGACAACTTTGAACCGGATCGAAATCATCATGACAAATACGGCTATACGGTATTGCATCATGCCGCCCAAGTTGGGAGTCTTCGACTGGTGAAATTGCTCGTTAAAGAAGGATGGAATATCCATGTTAGTCGCTAACTCTTCACTGGATTTTCAAATGAATTTCTGTTCAGAGATTCTTCGAGAGCGATCAAAGAATCCTTTTACAGCAGGGTTTTCACGCTCGAATGCTCCATTACCCCTTTTGGTGATCTAGCAGGCTGCCGTTATCCCCCCCCCCCTCCATAAATATGGAAATCGCACAAATTATGTTCAGATAACCGTTACGTTCAATTTTATTAGCACGTCCATGGTAATCGACAACGGGCCTTCTTACACCGTTTTGTTTCATGCAATCGAATATGATTGAATGAAGAGCTATTGTCTGTGACACGTTCACTTGAAAGTGAATTAGATGTATTCTCATTCTTTTCGGACGTGTTGTATTCACTCTCATAGCTATTGCATGTGAATACCGTTCTCTTGATGAGTTTTTATCATTCACATTCGTCTCATTTCACTTCACAGTTCGAATCAACTTCTCATTCTGTAGCATATACTGTTTACTGGATATGTTGACGAGTGTTGACAACCGAAGTCAACAATACAACAATCGAATATTATTGCTCAACAACGTTCGACTGTCAAATGATTGATTATAGAGTATATTTGATAGAATGAGAATTTGACTTTAACTGTTCAGTGAAATGAATGAGAAATTAGCCGAAGAGAACACTTTTGGTGATAAAAGCTATGAGAGCGATTAGAACAGCAAGGAAAAGAATGAAAACCCTGTTAAAACACCCTATTAGGCTCTTACGAGCTAATCATACTCCGAAATTAGGAGAATATTACCATCAACTAATCGCATTTACGAGTCAAAAAGCACCATCACAATGGCGTTCTATCATAACATAACAACTGCTCAAAATACTAATTTCCCGATCCTCTCTATTACTCCCTGACGCTTCAAAATTACTCGAAATGGGTAATTTCAACCCTAGGAGAATCACTGCTTTAAAGTGATAAATTAAGGATGTGGATAACACAAACGCAGCTCCGTTGCATTTGGCTGCTGGAAAAGGATACACCGATGTGGTGAGGTTGTTAATTATGATCGGAGCAAATGGTGAGCAAAGGGACTCAAGAGGAAGGTCAGTTTTCAAAGTAAACTTAAAACAATCAAAGAACCTCACATGTGTCATCCTGGTGATTCGATTAGTTCAATCAGATTCGTTGTATCCAAAAGATTTACTTATTGGATCACCAATTTTTTGATGGTATCTCATGCGAGATACAGTACTGGCAAGAAAGTCAATGCGATGCCTAGAGAAAACTGGTGAAGAAATTGAGAGCAAATGTTTGCGAAACTGGAAAACTGGATTAATTTCCAGGACACCGATCTTTTACGCATGCTTAGGCGGTCAAGCACATACACTCAAAGTGATGATCGCAGAGTTGAACTGCAGAGCTGGCCATACGGATCAGCTCGGTCGAACCGCACTGCATTGCGCCGCATTCGGAGGCTTCACAGCATGTGTCGAGGTGCTTCTGGACGAGTCGGTGTGTTACAGTTCGAAACATTTTGTGATCAGATATATCAGTGATTTAGGACATTTGGAATGAATTCTTAGTGACAGCCCTTGCGAAAACCCTTCGCAATTATTTGAATTGAAAACCGAAACAAAGTTTCTGAAACTGAAAATTTGATCCACGAGAGCATTTCCTTGAGAAAAAGAGTTCATTCTATAATTTGAATACCCCAAATCCAGTTTGAAAATGGCTTTCCATTGATTCTTCTTCAAGTTCAATGTAGCAAATGCTATCTACCTTTTACTCAATCATTGTTGTCATGCACAAAAAACTCCACTTCTAATAACCAGCTCTCCGCAATTATAGGATTGTCCAATCTACAAGGAGGATGTTGATCAGATGACTCCATTGCATATCGCGTGTGAACGAGGCAAATATGATTGTGTGAAACATTTACTGCAGCATGGAGCTGCCGTGAACGCTCTGTCGAAAATCGAAGATCTTACACCGTTGAGTTGTGCACACATTAACGGACATCAACAAGTAATCATCTTACATGCATTGTTTTGATGCATTTTTGAACAAGATAAATTTGCAGTATTAACGCTGAACATGAAAGCAAAGTTGAAGGTTGACATCGAAACTAGGTGAATGTCTCTAGAATACTCACTTTTGACGGCAAATGATGTCAAAAACTGGAATTCATGGCTGCAAACGTTTGAGAATCGCATGCCTTTTCACAGTGTTATTTTATTATATAATACGTTAATATTATTACTAACGTAATGTTATTATTATTATATAATACTGATCATAATATTATATAATATTAAAATCATAATGTTATTCAATCCATCAAAACTGTGCCTCTTCGTTCTATTGTTATCAATGCTATCGTTTTCAGATTGCTGATTTCTTGCTGCGAAATGGAGCACTTTTCCCGAATCAATTGCGCAATTTGGCCGCTTTGATCATCCAAAAATGGTGGAAGCAATTACGATATGGTGATCGTGTTGGCGGAAGGAGACGATTCATCGTTCGTGGACCATCGCCACCTCGACAGACAACGGTTCGACGGCCGCGCATCATACAAGCCTAACAGCTCGTTCATTGCAGTGAATCAGCGTTTTTTTTGTGCGCTTTGAGGTGACCTAACATTGTTCTCGACATTCCGAAGAGTTCATAGTTATGCTTCCATGACGTCCGATTTGATCATATCGCAAGCGAACTCACCATTAAGCTGGAATTCAAATCGCCAGCGAAACTGAACTCATTCTTGAAATCTAACCTAAATTTGAGACTAATTCTGACCGACCCGGGATCAAACGCTCGCATTTGAATGAACATTTGTTAGAAGTCATGGTCAGTCTTACTGAAGCTAACAATGAAAAGCCTTTGTTAAAAAACTCGCTTTTCTGGCACCTTTGAATAGTATTTGCATTGTTCGTTTGAATTGTTTTCTGTGATACGTACATCATCTGGTCTCGTGTGATTACTTATGCCATAATTCCAGTAGAACTGTGACATGACTGTTTATGTGCCTTGCAAATCGGTTATGTTTGTGTTTCAGAAAAGACTTATATTTCACGTTTATTCAATGATTCTTATACAGATTTGAAAGGATCAAAAAAATTTTTCGCAATGACAGAATACGAGTACACTGAAACATAAGAAAAATCACATAAGCTCGGAATGACCTGCACGATTTTCTCGTTTCAATAATGAGCGTGATGTGTCATCGCTAGAGAACACATCGACGATGGAGTTTCTGAAACCGTCAGCAGCCTGAAGTGGATGCCTCAATCCGGCAACACCGGCGAGCACCTAGTAAAGTTTGACAGCTCAAGAGTTCAGCCGTAACGTAAGAATTCCTTCACTATTGCTGGCGAAGTTTCGACTAACACTGAAACCTTCAGCTCAGGCTAGCTGCAAAGCTGATGGTTAAAGTTCAGCCTGAGTGCATTCTCTTCAGGTTTACTTCAGCGTTGCTCAAGCAATTGAGCCAGTCAAACCTCACATGTTGCTCGCGCGATTGACGAGAATATCACAGAAAGATGAGAAAAACACATTAAGAAATGAGCAGAAACCCGATTACGTAAAAATTACACTGGCCAAAAGAATGCTCAAAATCGAAGACAGCACAAATGATGCGCATGATATTGACGCTGAATTTTCCTTCGCTTTGTCAAGCGCTCTATGTTTTTCATTCGGATCTTTAACATTCCATTCATCGTCCTCATCAATATCTCCCTCATATTCCACATTGATATAATCGTCATGACTGATTGCTATCAAATCTGCAAGCACCAATAATCTTATGCTCATCAATCAAAAAACAAATTCAACAGAAATTGTGTTCGGGTGACACTACTGGACCGAATCCGTTTGGTCATGTGATCAGTGAGAACTGGAAAGTTATGCATGCTATAGCACTCTTGGTCTCAACTAAAACTTCGTCTATTATAACTGCTTGAGTTGGAAACATTTCGCTTTTACTGAGAATATTAACAAAATTTGTTGAAGATGAGTTTTCAACACTACAAATTATCTTATTAGATCAGCTGCTAGAGCCAGAACAATAGCAAACGTCGAAAATCGCTGGAATGTTGCTGAAATGCTATCAAACCAAAATTCAAACTGTTAAAAGCTAGACAATTTGGTCATTCACCTTTATCCCCATCAAATAGAATGTTGTATCGATCCGTATGGTGAGGAGGATGTGCTTGAACCGAAGCTGCCGGTATATTTCTCACGTGCATCACATTGGATCCCTTTTCGCTTGGCTCTTCTTCATCATTTTCATAATCGATGATTGGATTATGTTGAACCATTTTTGCTTTCTCAAGAGGTAGTGAATGATGATCTGAAATCTGTTTACAGTGCAAATTTCGAATGATAACCGAAAGTTGAGATCATGCGATTGAAAGAGATCATTCTCGAGGCGGTAATTGAGGAAATTTTTGGTGAGAAATCGTACCAATGTGAGAAATAAGTGTTCGATCGCGTAGTCGATTGCAATAGTCTTGCCAGCAAACACAATGAATGCCTCGGCTCACTGGATCCATCCAGCATTCACGATTCTGTGCCTTTCGTCGTCGCTGCTTCGTCAATGCTCTCGGAAGAACCAGCAGGCAAAAAGCACTTGATGAGGCAATATTTGGGCCTTCATCTAAAAATTCAAGCCCATGATTCATCTCGTTGAGAAATCCGTGTGAACGGAAATCATCTGAGACAAGTATTCATTTGAAACTCAAACCGGATATGATATCTAAGGAGAGCCTACAGAATAACATCGCAAATTAATTCATTTATTTGAAGAAACAACATTATTATGCATGCATTTTGCTTTCGTGTTTCTGTCGGCCTAATTGAAATTACCATGGTAACACATCAAAATGAATTAAGGATATTGCTAATCTCGATGTGATGAACCAGACATGATTTTCAAGTCCGCACTCATCTCTACTTTACCATGGAGATATAATTTGATCAGGAGTTCTGCCTGAGAAGATCTCATTTAGCTCAACGTTTGTGGGTTTCGCTGCGAAATCGTGCGTTGAATTGGAATTGTGGACTTCTTACTGTGCAAGGTATGAATCTTATGCATGATAGCGTTCCATGGATCAAGTGAATCATGCAGTTAATGAAAAGATATCGTGATAAACCTACAGATTATGCATGCGCTACCAGTGCAATTTTTAGAGCGATCACACTCTTGATTCGTAGGTCCTGTTTCTGAGCAATCGTGGCACGTCAAAGAGAGAACATTTTCGACAGATATCACAAAAGCGCTCACAAACGCGATCCATAGGCTATAATCCGACATTTGCATCAGTGCAACTACTCATTTGACACGAAACCTGAAACGGAAAAGAATCTGAATCTGCAAATCTTGCTGCAAAAGTATACCGCAAAAACTTTTCGTCATCATTAGACCACCGATGATCCTTCGCACGATCATATCAATTAAAAACACCATTTTCATCCCGTATTCATCAGACAACCTAAAATCCTAGAATCGCCTCGAAAATGAGCAACAGAAAACATCACACCTTCAAAATCATCCGCTAATCACTCCAAATCAAATCAAAGTGCAAAAACTGCTCGAATTATGGAAAAAGTGCGCATATAAACGAGTGACAACTTCACGCATTTTCTGTATTTCACAATAATCCAATCAATCAAAATTCTTAGCAAATGCACTCAAGTGGTTCTAAAGACGCCTTTCAAAATATTTGAATGCTTGAACGAAAATTTTCTCCACTGGAAAATGGAAAGAATTTAAAAATTGCCCAAGTTATTGTCACAGACACATCGGACGAGATGTCAACAATAATGATGTATTGTTGTAATATGATATATTAGTTGAATTCATATCAACGTGAACATTCGAAAGTGGCTTTAGTCATATCATAAACGTTTGATGCACTTGCACCACCACACTTGCATAATAATTAGTTGTGATCAATTTCATGAATAATATCAACTGTAATATCTAGCAGAAAGCATCATAACGCATGGATAATCTCCTTTACGTTCCTGTCAAACAAGGCGGACTAGCTGTTTGCAACGCATACACATACGGGTTTGTGGAATTATACTACTGCTACTACTACAACATCATTCGAATACATAACGTTTTAATGAGAATAATTGAGGATAAATAGACCACATTAAATGAAACTGGATAATTTAGTTTTCTGAGGAATTTTCAACTATTGTATATGATCGTAGTGTTGTGAATCGAATGAACATAGCAAAAAATACTGCATTCCTCCGAGGTACTCTTATATTGACACCAGATGTGTAATGGAAATCAGATTAGCTGGCTAAATGTTAGCGATTAATGAGATTTCGAGAACAACGTTTAGCGACTACGCAATGATTTCGAAAATTTCATACGACAAAACGAAATCCGAGTGAAATCTGACCACGGAACATTATCTAATACAAAGATATGGCTGGAAAAAGAAGAGAGGATGGCATTTCCAACAAAAAAATTCATAGAGTTAAAAATTAAGAACTTCTTTCAGAACACTAGCACTATCGAAACAGCAATTAAAGCTAATTTGAAATAACCACTAGTGGATGTCTTCAAAGCCATTTTCAAACAAAAAATTTGGTTGCCTAAAGCATTTCGGCAACTTCGCTTTATAATGTTTATTCATGAACAAATTGAAAGTATTCGTGAATAAACATTTGCTTCCTGAATTTGCGTACATTTTTTTTCTCAAAACAAATGCTTGCCAACGATACGCATAAGGATGCACATTCAAACTTATTTGTTCAATAGTTTTTTGCGTCTGACTCACTGAATCGTAGGCCGCTTATCGCAACCAAATCTTAATTTTGTTCCGAATAAACAACTTTTGAAAACAAGTGAATAAACACTAAATTCATCAAATCGAACTATCATATTTGAGTTGTCTTTTTTTTGGTTTCACAGCTGCATGTTTAAGCTTTACCAGTGAATTAATTCGTTAACAGTAGCAAAAATCTCCGCCTCCAGCAACGGAAAGGAATGTAAACAATAGATGGATCGCTATAAAATCGCTTGCGCAAATGACAACCACCAATAGTATTTGTGAGTGCAACGGTACTGAACATTTTGAGATGACTGGTTTCGAGACTTTATTTCACTTTCATGCATAGTGGTTAGATGACAAAATCCTGTGAAAGATGGCATTTTCAATTGTGTTCGCTTAGTCTGAAGGATTATTTCAATGGTTTTGTTGTCTGAACAGGAAGCTTTTTTTCGACGATCGACGATTGTGCACAATTACGAACGGATGAATGAGTCGAACTGAAACGAAACCGAAACATTTGTAAACTTTGCTTCGAAAAAATCAAAATCTAACCAGTTATATCAAAAGTATAGCTGAATCAATGAGGACGATTCTTGGGAATCAAATAAATTCTAAGCAGATCAAATAAATCAAATAGAGTCCGAGCAATCGAATCGCTTGGATGTGCACCACCTAAGAATTTCTACCAAACTAAGCAACAATTAATTCCAGTTCACAACATTCAGAAAATTTCCACATTTCTGAGAAGTTTTTGAAGTCTTGCTCCAATTTCAACATACCAACACAAAACCGTTGGGATGATTTTGTCGAAAAACTTTTTAATCACTTTTGATGATCATATCTCAAATTTACACTGTAAAATCGTCGATAGTCGAATGAAATCAAAAATAAGATGAAAAAAAACAAACAAACTCTCGCATACACACACAAACGCAAAAAAATGCGATGAACACCGAAGGAATGTCAAGTTGAGCGTTGAGCTTCATGAAATTATTATGGTGAACAGCTGAGCTTTGAGTGTTTGTGTGTGTGTTTGCGGATCATGCCGTTCATCGACTGCTCTGTTGATATATTATCGTTCATTCTTCACACATCTATCTAATATGTCCGCTGATGACACTTTTCAAAGAAAAACAAGTCAATAATCGACGACTAAAGTCACTCAAGCATTCACATGCTAGGGGGCTCAAAGTAATGCGCATTATTTGGTTAGCTTTAAACAGCTGACAACAATAACAACAACAACAACAACAACAATGACATCAAATAAGATGACAATAAACCAATTTAATAAATTGTTCACAGATCCATGACACACTTACTTTCACACTAAAAAAATATAATTAAGTGCCAGTATGAGAGTAGGAGTCTATGTGTGATTCATATTTAGTCGAATGCTATATCGTGAGTTATACGTTGAGGTGTATTCGATGTCGACTTCTTTTAATATTCATGTGACACTTGAAAGTAGTAATTAATGCAGCCAATCGCTCATTATCCTGTACCACTAGCAAAATACTCGAGGAAAACAGAAGCAATCCAAAACAAAGTCATTATCTTCAGTGAAAGATCCATCGCTCCAATTCACGGCTCTCAAGTCATTCAGTTGATTCATATTCGTCAGTCGAATGCCACCATACCGAAAACAAATCACCAACAACAACAACAGCAAAAATAACGATGAAAATAACAACAAAAATGATAGCGTAGCATAACACGAGCGAGCGATTTTGTGGAACTAGAAGAACTTTCACTGAGCAACAAAACTATTTATCATGCGCGAATGTGTTCACACAAAAACATGTTTGCCTTTATTTACTACTACTATCATCCAAGCAGATTTCTCACAAACACATCAGTTCACTCAAAATGAATCCAGAGATCTGCCATAGGGATTAAAGACAATGAAACGCAACAGAAGTCATTTTTGTTTCGACAATTCTAGGATGAGATGTATGCTCGCTAAGCAATTGAATCAGTCAATGAAGAGAATGCGCGAGAAGAATCGCATTCATCACAACGGAACTTCGCTTATGCAATGTGAATGAAGTGATGGATGAGTTTCAGCTGGTTCAAGCATATCAGATTCGAACAGATTTGTTGAATCTTATCGTCATACTATCCGCAATATCGTTGTTAGGAAGAAATTGGCATTTCAATTATGCATCTCCTAAAACCCGAGAAGACATTCCACAAATTGCTCACTCAGATCAATAGGTAATCACCGAGAAACTTAGCATCTTTAATAGCTCACATTCACTATACGCACAATCAATTCATTTCCACTCATAACGTTCGGTTGGCAGCTTGCATCGCTAAACGGAAGAGATTTCAATATTCAAATAATTCGGAATGCTTGATATCGTGTCGCAGTAGCACTAGCAACAGCACTGATACATGTTAGGTATCCATGCACAACATACTACTACTACTGATCATGGAAATCATCAGTAGTGCACACTGTGTGATTATATCTTTTATTCCGAAAGAAATACGGCTCTAATGTATTGATTGCCAATGAGCATGAATTCGGAAAAATGTATTCATTCCATTGCATAAAATGCGAAACATTTCTTCGTAAGAATCGAACATTTTTATCGTAATTAAATCTGAAAAATGGCTCTGTCCTTCTGATAGCCACGAAATGAGTATAAAACAATCTGAAGGCTCGATAATCGAGAAAAAAAACAAACATTACTTCAACAGGAAACAAAAAACTTTAAAACAATGCTTTTCATGCATAACGATAATTCAAATGAAATGTGTTGTCTGTCTTTCGAATAAAATTTGAGAAGTAATACTCCAAAAAAATCCAGAAAATCAATAAGCAGCACGAAAATGAACAAGCTCATTATCAGCGTTAAACCAAGTTATTTGCTCAATTCTTCTCATCGAAACAAACAACAAAAAAAAAACTGACGACGTGAGAAGTTAATTGAAAAATGAGAAAAATTCTTTCGCTGAACACTTGATTAAAAAGATAATAGGAAATTTTGTCAACAATTTTAGGAGGCAATTTTCGAAACTCGGATGGATCGGAACACGAAATTGCTTGCTCAAAGAGCAGCACTTTCACATCAAGCATAAATATTTACTCGTTCAAGAGGCATCTCTCTCTTAAATCATATTGAATCGTCAAAAGTGAACCAAACAGCCTTGTGTTCAAAACTCGAAACTACCTCAAAATCGCTCGTTAAACTATGACAAATGAGGATCATGATGATAGGGCGATGAGATGAGGTCATCACGTGTGCACTTTTAGTCTATACTCTCACATCAATAAATTTTATAACAATAGAAAGAACGATCAAACGATCGCCATCGATTAAAAATCACATCGAAATGGTTTCGAAAACGAGCAACAAAAAAAACCATCCACCTTCACAACCAATGCCAAAGTACCATTAATCAAAATGTTTTTTTTTGATTTTCTGAAATAAATTCGGTGATATTGAATAGATAATGGAAATATATTTACAAAATGGGTATATTGATTTAACAAAAAAAATTCTTCAAATATTGCGAAAGATGTCATTGAGACAGACATCTGGTCCAATGCAGTGATTACTTTGTGTCATAAACTCATTGAGTGACACCTTCGAGAAATCGTTTTGGGTAATATTTTTCGTTTGAATTCAAATATCAAACAATAAAAATCATTTGTCACATGTAGTTGCACTTATTACTGTTCCTGTCACATGACAAAGTAGAAAAAAACTATGTCAACAATGTTTTTAGCTTTGCAAAAACTAATCTCAGCAAACGGGAGGGACATCACCCACATCTGCACTATCAGATTGTCAAACAATCAACGAAATTCAACAGTAACAAAAGCAATTCATTGCAAAGAAGCATATGAAATTGCTTTTTGCATAAGTCAAGAAATTCAAATGAGGTGGTGCATTCTTGTGTGTACATGAAGAAAGTCGATGTAGCTGTTCAGTTTTTCATTTCACTAAATCAATCAATCCAGAGGCAAATTTCTCACCGCTCACACAAAACATTTCATAATCTTACAGGCAGGCATTTCATAATCTTGGGCATCTTTTCGCCGAGGCATCTGTTTAGTCGATGCACAGTGCTGACGTCAAATCCAGCTGCGCTGAAGTCAATTCGTTTTGTTTGAAGTCGTTGCAAGAATGCTGCTGTTGGCTTGCTTGAAAAGCCGAAAAAATAAGGATTTTTTTCAAATAAGAAACCGCAGTTGAATCGATTCCGAGGAACACTGCTCTCAAGAAAGGCGGAACTATTCAGCATGAAAAAAAACGACCACTTAAGTGCTCTTCTGCGCCTCAAATGCTGTTGTCCTCAACTCTATTACTTTGCGTATGTACACACTTACTTTATCGTCATTTAGCACCATCATCTGCTTTCGCCAGCAAAAAATAACTTATGCAAACGCATCTGCTTGTGATATACAAGAGTGCATTTCAGCACAAGAATTCAGCACCATTAGCATTTAATTGCTAACAGCAAGTACATCATGGAATAGCTTACAGAGTCTGCAGTTTATATGTGACCTTTATAAACGACCGGAAGTTAGAGGGGTTCAACTGAGATGTGTCCTGAAATCAATTAACTGAGAAGTTCACAAAGGAAATGAGATATTTGGATTCAGATTACGATTTTCTTTCTGTGACAATCGGAAAAGGCCAATGAAGTCGGTCGGTCGAATGAGGCACGGCTGAAGTATTACCACTTGAAGCCGTTCTAGCTCTGGGAGTATCAAGCAGCGATTGCGACACGACCTGTCAGTCAATGGATGAAGCAACAATTATCCTCATTCAGTGGTGAGCGACGGCCACTGCTCACTCATGAAATCTCACTCAACAAAAAAATTCTCCACTCATTACCAATCTCCTCTCAATTGACTTCTGAGTGGACAAACTCTCCTGCTTACACAGAACTCATCAAGCCATCGCAGTCTAAGTACACGATAATAAGTAGCAGCAGCAGCAGCAGCATCAGCAATAACATTCGGCAAGGAAGTAACAAAAGGTTTGAGTGGCTGAACATCGGAAAGTGCTCTACGTAACGAGCGTGAAACGCAGTTATGACTAATTCATATAAGTGCATTGATTTCGAAAATTGCATTCACCGGATATATATAGTCGAATGGATGAATACATACGAATGGCATTTAGCTATTCAATGGGAATGTGCAAATGCAATTGGCTGTTGGTTGCAAGTACGAAAATCATTAAGAAATTATGAAAGAAACAGATTTGTGGAGAAAGTCTTGGAAAGGCGTCATCCGAATGAGTGGAAGAAATTTACTGCTGATTCATTCACATCAACCAACAATTAGTGCATTTTAGCGTTGAACAGTTGCGACTGAACGAAACCATTCAGCAGCAGCGACAATTCACTTTGTTGACTATGTGAATGAATATAAATGGATTCTTTTAGGAAGCTAAACGAGAGGTTTGTAAGGACATCAGAACGGTCAGCAGAGTGAATTTACGGAGGAAGTTTACCCAGGAGGATTACGCTAATCATCAGCTATCATCCGGCTATAAATAGTAGTCGATTGTGAGAGCTGAGCGTTTAAAAGCCAATGAATATTTACTTAAATGAACAAAATATGGCGTTAGATATGTGTTGTAAAATGATCATTGACGATGAGAATTGTGTAGATTTGAGAAACGTGATTTTTTGTTTCATTTCTGAGACTGTTCATTTCAAGATTGCAAAAAAAATAGCATTAAGGCAAAACATCTGATATAGTAACGATGAGAATATCCCAAGAGAGGATGGGTGCTCGGGCACGCAGTCAATGATTAACTGAAATTAATCCGTTCGGCGGCTGCATGAAATTAATATAGGTGCGATATATGAGTATTTCATTCGCAGATAGATGTGCCCTTATAGAGCTTCAGTGGATTGTTTATTTAGGCTTGTCGTCTGCCTCTAGGCTGAATATGGCGAAGAAGACTGGGATGCACCATGGTGCATATGGTCGGTCATCCATCCATTGAGCAGTCATTCTTTTTTATTCAATCGAATCATGCATTCTATTTTATGATAGCTTATCTATATGAGAAGTATTCATGCAGCAGATTCAATGGATACAACACTTGCATATCACCTATAAAGCACGCAAAAATATTCCGTGGATGAGGTTTTATCAGAATGATATATTACTGAAAGATCTTGAAAAAAAAGTTAATCCTACTCTGAAAAATTGCTTTACATCCTCAGTGAAGCACTTCAGCTCGGTTAAGTGATCAGAGAGCAACTATAAAAGGAGTTGCGAAATCTTTCTCAAGAGATTTAGAACAAATTGCAGTGGATGCAGGAAAATTAGTCCATAAAAATGGCAAATATAAAACTGTTGCAATGAATTTATTGTGCAAAATGAATTTGATGCGAAAATCTTTGAGCTGGCATTGTTACACACTCCTGGCATTGCCTCATAATTATCATGTATTCATCAAAAGTAAACAGTATGACTAGCGTCTATGAGTCTACATGCATGCCGTCAGAATCGGGTATTGTTCGGCTGAATTCTTTGTTGCTAACCATATGATGATGCTTAAAACAGGTTCAACGACAACAATAAATAGCGGCGCCATACGGCGTTGTTGTGCTCATGCACAATGATGTTTGGTCGATCACACGATAGATAAGTAAGTGAATGATCACATTTTTGCATAAATTATCATCCTAAGAGTAAATAACGCCAATGTTTGCTGACAGCATTGTTTCGAAAAGATCTGATTAACGAAAAACATTCTCATCTGTAATTTGATATTGTGATGCTTGGCGGAATTCGATATCAGGGTAATATTCTGCTCAGCGACACCTCGTATTTCGTATCTCAACACTTGACAAAATGTGGAATGCATTCAGAAACAGCACTGAATAGGTTCTGATATCTTGTAATGATTAAAAAATGGAGCAATCGTCAAAATATACATTACATATCGCGTTATTGTCGTCAAAATTATGCATTCGTATGAAAATTCGACAGATTAGGCTAAAATTCGGATGGGATCTGTTCAACAATTGAAGCACTAATGGTTAAATTGAAGAATTCGATCGTTTCAACAATGAAATACGACCATTCCGAACCGAGATAAATGTCGTGAAGAATTGAGAATGGGAATTATTAGAATGAAAAGCGCCTCATTGGAATACATGAATTTGAGGATTTCAATGGGCCTTTGAATTGATGAGTCTGAGCGAACAATATGAAGGACTGAAAAACAATGCTTCTCTGTGGGCTCACAATAGCCGGCTGGGATGGCAAGATGCTCATCACTCACTGCTTATTGAGAGTCTGTTTTTATCATTTTCAAATCGAAGAGGTAATTTTTTAGAGGGTTGATTCAAAATTCTTCATTTCATGACGAATGCCATTTCAAGACTATGAATACGTCAGGAAGAAAAAATTATGCATCCATCACATTTGACGAAAGCCGCGATGATAATGGAAAAAACCAATACGAAATATAAAAACACGGCATCACAATACCTCCGGTGGTATCGTATAATTAGATGGCAACAATAGAGTTAATTTTTTTGTGTTGATGCAAACGACTGCCCTGGCTCAACAATTATACTCCGAGCTCCATATAACCTATTAAAATCATTCACTCGTCACGAAATGCGCAATAAAATTTTCCGGTTTATTTCACCAACAATCTTATTATATCTAACGTAAATCTTTTGATAATAGATCTTATTATAGTCACATTCAGTTGAACAACTACATTCTATGATGAGAATCCGATTTCTGATACGATGCTAAAGGAGGAGAACATTATCAAAGCAATGATATAATGACGCAAACGTTTGTGAATGAAACGTAATAATTGAGTTATTTTTCAGTAAAATGTAGCGTTCGCAACACACAACATTTGTATTCTTGTTCAATTATTGCTATGATTAATAATTAGTTTCGGATTTGCTATGATTTGTACTCATTACTCGGCCAATTTCGCATCCAAAAACCAGTTCTATCACCTCTTCCACAGCGACGATTGAATGGGCCTCAAAAAAAAAAACGAGAGAGAACCAACTTACCATCATGTTTACCTCACCTGAATTCTAGTAAACAGCAATTATTTTTTTTGCGTTTTCCTCACGAACTGTTCAACTGCTTTACTCACTTCATTCATTCTAGTGAAAAAATCAAGATCAACAGCACTTTGTGATGATCATCAATCAAAGATGTTAAATGATCGAATTTCACAAATCTTAGAATACTCGAGTATGGTGTGAATTTTTTGCGTTAAACGTTTCACATTTCATAGTCAATTGTGAAAAGTAAATTTTACGTTCGCACGCTATTTTTGCGTGCAAAACAGTAATTTATCTAAATTTTTCAGCCCATTCTTTCCGGCGTATCCGAAATAAAGAACACACAAAAATGAACAGAGCAGCTGCCCGCAATCTGATTTTGCGTGTTTATGCATCGTGTGGTTGCAATCCAAAAAAAACCAATCACAAATTCTTCAAAATGTGCACCGCATCTTCGATCAATTCTTTTTATTTAGAATGGTTTCTTTTCCAGTGGAATGCTGCTTTCACTGCTTCAATCAAAAACAAACATTTGGGTATTTAATGATCGTAAAACGAAATAATGATTCATTGTGTTCATCCAGTGTTTCATTTTATGATTTCATTAAATGAAAATGAAAACACATTTATAATCCATGAAAAATGAGCATCTATTGAGTCATGCAAAAACCGCATAAAAACAGAACCTTTTGATCGACGATGCCGTCTCAAAACGCTCCACTCATAGACTAGACGAGGACGGTTTGACACTGCGTTTGATATGGAAATTAGCAATTATTTATTCGCAAATCCCTCACCACTGAATTTCTGGTATACATCATGCCGAGCGATTGGCATAATTTGTCTCACATCGTCTCTGATTTATTGGCTCGTTTATCATGTGGAAAATGGGACATGGAGATCTTAGATTTGATCAGACTGAATAAATATGTGAAAACGCTAATTGCAAGGATTGAAAATGCATACACAATTATCAAACTGCTTTGTTGTGTTTGATCATTTCCCTTATTGGCAGGAAACAATTTGACGAAATAGACGCAGGTATGAGCGACTTTTGTGAATATTAGACTCTCCCTCATCTGACTGAAATATATCTGACTCGTCCAAAGTGCAAGGCGAACTCATATTGCACATTCATCGCAAAATAACATCGAGATTTGCCTATGAATATGCGATCAGTGAAAAAAAAAAGAAGTGCAATGGCGAAGGCGCATAGAAACCGTCGTAACAACCTTTCAAGGCACGTGTTTCAGCAGTTTTAGCACACTTAATGTCGCTAAACCTCAGCAAAGATAGCATTTGTGAGCTTCATCATGTCTTCAACAAAAGATGCAGTGTAATTCAGAGATTTTTTCTCGTGTCTCGATGATATTTTCTTTTCTAGTATTGAAATTTTGAATGGTTCTCATTAACATTCTTTCACGAATGGAATGATTGCTGAATTTTAAAATGTATTCGACAGATTTATGAATTCTCAAAGCGTCTGTCAAAAGCATTCTCCTCCTACACGAGAAGCCTCATTCGTCAAATAATGTGCTGAAAACGTCCTCAACACTTGCCAGTACATTTTGTGAACCTTTAAAGTAGCTCACAGTTGCTTAGCGCAAAAGATCACAGTTGTTGAGGTTAACGTTTACGCAACAGATTAGTCATAATCTTTCCCGAACACAATAACAACAACAACAACAACAACAGTCAGCGTATTCATTCTGGCTACACGAAGCTCGGCAAAATTAAAGCAAGCAAACCGGCTTAGTTAAGCCGGAATTACCATCAGTCGCTTTGTTCTGCCTAACGGTGAGCATCTTATTAATTTATGTATTAAATCACATTTCCATGATTTACATTCAGTATTCAGATTGTTGCTTGTCAAAGTGCACAAAAATATCATCCAAACCTTGCATTTGCGAATTGTTCACTGATATATTCATAACCAATAATCGGACTGTCCTAATTTAGCTGCCCGAAGTTGCAGATTTGGGTCCCAATGGATCTACTTCTAGGCACCTAAAGGAATCATTTCACAGTCGAGTGGCAAATCCTGGATTTAACGATAGCATTGAGTTCAGGATCACATCATGCGCATTACAAGTTGTGTAGCCGATACGATGCAATGCCTACAGGAAGCCATCTTTGACCGCCAGGAACTATGACTGAACAAAATGTGGATAAAAGAATATTGCAATCTTTTAGTCAAGTTTTTGACAAAGATATAAATTGACATTACAGCAGTATTTTCGTTGATGAAAATAAGCACATGACTGATTGAATTGCAGTTCATTTCGTTCGAATTGGCAAACCTAATGTCGTTGATGTAAATGCTATGTGATCTTACCAAAATGTAAAGGTACCATAAACCAAAAATGATTTGAAGTAACATTAGAAGATTGCATAGTAAATGAGATAAGGGGGTTTAGCTCAGGGGTAGAGCGCTCGCTTTGCATGCGAGAAGTCGGGGGTTCGAATCCCCCATCCTCCAGATACATTTTGTCCTTTCACATTTATTGATGTCTGCTAATATTGCAGCAGCATGAACATACAAATCAAAGACCGAAAAATTATTCTAGTCTGGTGAATTCCATTTTGAAGAAATTTGAACTTCACTGAGTACCGTCGACTAATAAGTAGTGAAAGCGGAATTCGGTGTTAATCCTAACTGAATATTGATTAATCAGCATAACTAATAGACAATTTGGGAATCAATTAGTGATAAAAACATTTTCATCAACTCGGAAAACGTTCGCCTTTTGAATCATATTTCAGAGGAACTAACGCAGTTTTCTAAAGAGAGTGCTGAGCTTACGAAAATATCAACTTTCATTCGAATGTTGGAGATCAGTCACATTCGCTGAAAGCATTAACAATTTCAGTGCATTTATACGAAATGCTCAAAGGCAAGTCATTTGTTTATCACTCATTCAACTACTCTGCTTACAGTATACATCATAACTTGCTTCTTGCTTCAACTTGCTCACTTATACCAGTGGTTCTCACGTTCTGGTGCTACATTACACCTTTTGATGATCTAGAAGGCCGACGTTACCCCCACCCCCTGATACAACGCCAGGAGCAAACGGAAAAGCGGTCCAGAAATTTCTCATCACTATAGATCAATATCAATACGTTATTATGGCTCTATAAAGGTTACCATTTCAAGGTAACCGTAGTCTCAGGTTTTGCCCGGTAACATATGAATTTCATTGCAGCATTCCATTGCTCAGAATCTCTACCCTCAGAATATCATATAATTTGCCAAATATTTATGAGTAGATGAGGAGACATAGCTATTTTCTCAATGCTATACGGTTTGCCATCTTCAAGCCTACCGTACTCTCAGCTATGCCCAGTATCATACGAATTTCTGTACACCGTTCGATCCAGCGGAATTTCTAGATTCAGAAAAACATATATCTTGCTGAGCAATTCTGTTTTCTTGAGGAGTTATGGCTATTTTCATGAAGCTGTTTCAACAACAAGCGCAAAATCGCTCATTCATGTGCATTCTATCACTATAGATCAATATCAGTACGTTACTATGGCTCTGTAGAGGTTACCATCATCAAGGTAACGGCACTCTCAAGTTTGCTTGTGGTATATTTTATGGCAATGGTCCTATACCATAAAATACCGCAATTTCATTGCACGAACAAAAACTGCTCATTCCTCATGAGTCCAATCTTAAACACCCATTTTTAGCAGCCGATTCTTTAAAATCATGGTATGCTTACTTGAAACTAGCCAACGTATTTAAGAATGGAATGCATCTCTCGCTTATTTTGAGATTGGAATGTTCGTAGCGTGTTATTGAAGCCGTCGTTGGCGGTTGATTGGTCCACAACTAGTATTTACAGAGTCGCTGGCATGTAAACAGATGACAAATCCAATTTGACACTCATCTTCCGAAACAAATATGAATTTTCGTTAACTATGGTGAGAATTACGTTAAGACGCAAGATATGAAAAGACTGTTTATTTCAAGAGAATTTTGTGGAGTGTCGAGAGAGCTTTTGAGAAGCACTGTGTGTGAAAAGCTTCAGTTTCAACAATCCAGGCTACATCTAGGAAGGTGTCTGACGTTCCAAAATATGATGGTGATATCATCAGTATGTGTTTATCAAATGGATGAGTTGGACGCTTTGCTATGATCTAAATTTAGTCTCTAGCCAAAGTTGAGCTCGGTTCTGATTTTAAGCTGAGTGCACTGGATTTCGTAGTCAACTGATGAAAGATATCGCGACGAAAATTGATAACAGGATTTCCTACACGGCTGAATAATGGTACTTAATGGATGTGGTCCGATGAGGAAAGATGTGAATGAGATAGATTTGAAATCAGTTTAAGGACTCTTCAACGTTAGTGAAATTTTGTTGTTGGTTCAATCATCACGTTAGATGATTGGCTGAGTTGTTTGGGCCGTAAATTGATTTTTGTTAGCGAGTGGAGATGAAAAATTTAGACTGCAAATGGATTAATGAAAGGGAATCGCACGTAAACTGAATCTGGTTTGTTCAATTTTTCAGACATCTTAAATCAATTCGGGTAATGCAGCCACACTCTCTTAGGTGGCTTCAAAGTTCGTGGTGGGCGATGCATTAGCTGAACTCCTATCATCCATTCAAGAGTTTTGATTTTGAAACTAGACAGCTTAGTTGGGAAGCGATTTTTAAGGATATTCATCAATTTGATATTGAGATAATCTCGTGATCTCGTTGACTAGACGTTACTAGAGACACTGCCATGTCGGCCTTTTATTCATTCCATTTGTTGGTGAAAATGAAGTTTTTTATTGCAGTCACCATGATGATACATTCGTATGCTTGCTGCTCGTTGTTTACCACTAGATTTGCATGGAAATTCATAGAATGCTTGAAGCAAACCTTAAATTTGAGGAAAACCACATAAACATTCTTCATCTATTTGATTGATTCTCTTCGGAATGTCGAGCGACTCAATAAAGTTGCTCACCCACCCATCCACTGCCACCAGGGACCAAACCAGCCCAGAATTCACATCTTGACTCTTATTTCTGAACAAAGCTACGAGTTACTAGGATTTCAACTGTACTAGTGGCAAACTCTTAAAACGATGCCTTCAGGTTCATCATATCTATTGATATTACTGACACTTTCATTGTTATTTTTATTGTTATCGTTGTAGTTATTATTGTTTTTATTACTGTCGTCACTATTAATTTTATTACCACAATTATTATTAATATTATTATTATATTATTACATTATCATTATCACTATTATTATTGCCATCGCTGTTATCATCATAGTCATTGTCAGCATCATTATTATACAGTGATATGATTATAATCATTATCAGTTTTGCTCTAACTCAATAATATTCATGTCTACAAAAAATTGCTGGAATAATTCATGCATATTTGAAAATGTTGTTCTCATCTCAATCCACTTCATTTTTTGCTCACGTCAGTATGAGTTGTTTATCCAATTATCATTTTTGTTTTGTTCTTAATGCATTTCTTTGATGAATTACCTTTTTTCATAAACTTCCACTGTCTGTTCGTCGTGACAAATCTGAGACGTTCAGTGTTTGTGTTGTCATGCGTGCTAACGATCCCTGACGGAGATGTTATTTGGCTGTGACAATTCAATTGGTTTGCATGCTACTTCCGTGCTCATTAGAGTCAGTCTTGCTGAATAATCAACTCATTCTTAGACTACGAGCATAGATCAATGTGCGTGTTTAGATTTTTTGAACACATTCACGCTGCTTTACGATTGTTTCTTTGTCAGGCATTTAAAATGCTTTTCAAATGTACATTGGAAGCTCAATGGCTTTGCGCAGTAAACGGAATAGATCGATTCTTTTAGTTAATCCAATTCATGCTCGTGTGAATTTATGTTAATTGTGTAGAACGTCAGCACTTCCATTGATAGACTGCTCCCAGAATTTAGAGAATGATTTCCAAAAAATGTGAACCTTTTTTGGTGAGCTCTGGAGCAGTGCTTCAAGAGAGTGATTCGCTCCCAACGTGCAATATTCGTAGTGAATCTTCAATAGAACCCGGTTGTGACTAACTAGCTTTATTGAAATCCCGATAGCCATACTATTGCTGATTCTTTTGTATTGATCAGTTCTAGTCAGCTTCGAATTCATTTAAAATGCAATTCTTGTATCTATCGCTCATCTTCTCTCTATTCATGCATTGAGTAAATGTACTTAATTCTATCACGTATACGTCATATGCATGTGATAGATAGAATTCATATTATATTACAATATAAATAAGGCAGCGTTCGTAGGAAAGTGACGAAAATACCAACGGATTTTTACTCAACAAACACACCAGTTTTCAGACATAGCAATGTTGGCCCTCGAGGCAAGAAAATTACTGTTAAACAAGCTTATGACATAGGGCGATTCGCGCATTTTGTGCATATGCGCCTGCCTGATGCTACCCATTCGTTTCATTTATTTTATTCAGTATCATTAATATTTTACACATGTTACTTGACTTACTTTAGCTATTGTGCGTAGTCAAAATGGATGAAAATCCCCTCCTCACAAACAATAAGCATGATACGTTGTCATTGCTGCTAAAAAAATGTTCGATGTAAACACTTAAATGAAATTGAGGTGGTCTAAAATGATGTGACTCAATTGAAATTTGAGCATCTTAAGAAGTGGAAATGAGCGGAAATCTTGAATGCTTGCATCCTCTAGACAACATGTATGGATTCTACATAGATGCACTTAAAGTATCTTGTTCAGTTCAAGTATCAGAAATAGGGTTTACTCTTATACATACTGCCGAAAGAAATGATTCAGTGCAGTTGAATTTACAGATCGTTGTTGTCAAGTGATATCGTCAAATTTTGAATTATCTGTCCAAATTTCGTTCACTAACACCCAACGAGGTTTCACACTCATCAAAACGTGGTATTTTCCAAAAATGATCGCTTTACATTACAATTAAAGTTGTAATGTTAAATTGTTTTGCTGTTGCAATTTCTGGGAAAGTGTGATGGAAAGCAATCGTTCAATGTGTTTTCTGATGAAGAGCTCTCCGAATCACTCTACTTAATGTATTTCTTTTCGGAATGATTGACTGCACTTTGGTCGGTTTATTTTGATGTGGCTGATCAATGTCGACGAAATGTCATATTCATGAATAAAAAATTGCGTTTCTTAGCTCATTTTTGGACGTTTTTTCATTTATCATTCATTGTTTCTGACTGCAAATTCATCATATTTTGTCCAATACTTTGCAATCATCTGATTGCAATACTCGAAAGCATCTCAGTTCATTAAAAGAGTCTTGTGACCTTATTCCCTACAGAGGCGCAAATGATACACTTTACTGCGAAACTAACGACATTCGCACGTCTCTCTGGGTTTCGCAACTTATTTTTCTACAACTAATCATTTATCGTGCGTCGTTTTTGAGTACAAACGGATCGAAATTTATCCAATTCATTCAGACGTATTTTCAACAATCATCTGATTGCAATGCTCGAAAGTCAAGCTCCGTTTCAATCATCTCATAGCTGCGATTTTCAATTTTACTGATTGTGAGTATTGTCTGGTTGCATCACCCGTTTGAATGTTCAGGGCCGACTAACCTGAATTCCTAGGAAATCATGCTCCATTCTGATCATCTCATAGATGCGAGTTATTACAGATTCACATGGAAACAGTGTATTGTTCGGTGAGAATCCACTTGAGAAAGAAACGTTTCGTGACTTTTCTAAGAGAGGTTTTTTTATTGGATGTTACCAGGTGATTTTGCGACTTGGTTTGAAGTACATTAATTATGGAGATGTATTTTTCTTGCACTTAATCTGTACTTCAAAAGATAAGTCTTGCGACTGTGTGCACAAAAACTACCAAACAAGATCAGTTCATCATTAATTGCGATAAGTGAATTGTAATTCTTCTTCATTTTTCTGGGACTATTTTTTCGATGCAGCCATCAGAAAAATGCACAGCTCTTCGAGAGATTAGTTTTGTTGAAATCTTACACTATTAGTCAAAGTGACACATAATTAGGAGGTGATTTAACAATGCTACTGCGAGATACTTGAACATTTCTATCCATATTCCTTTGTAATTCGTAGCCATGAATTATCCGACCAGTTCGGTTGTGCCTTAAGTGGATTGATGGTTCCATGAGGATTGAGCGTAATCACCTAGCCAGTACTCTTGAAAAAGCGCCTAGCAACCGATAATTTCAATCAAAAATTTCATTTCAGTTTTTGCACGGTTATCGTGACCAATTATGTACCCCAAATACGTTCTGTAAGCGTTTTTAATGGTTGGTGGAAAAATTCGATTTATTTTTTCTGAAAATTGATCAATTTTGAGAATTTACTGACCATAAAACTTTCGAATAGCAGTAATATTCACGAAGAGAAATTCACTGCTCTCGATGAGCACGCAAACAAACTATTAAATAAGAATTTAATTTATGCTCACTTGAATTGTTTTACCGAATAACATTATCAAATTTTAATCCAAATGTTGATTGTTTCATATCGTTCAGAATTCCAGCTCACAATCTTCATATCTGATGAGGGATTTAGGGCTTTGAACTCCAGTTTGCTCAACAGCGAGCCAATGTTTTCTGGACGCAGATGTGAATAGACATACTGGATGAGTATTTTTGTCACATTCATTCAGCCGAACCTCCAGCGAAATGACTCCTCATTCAATCAGATACTACTCCTATCATTATAGTCTGTAAGCTATCCGATATATCATGTACTCCGATACACCCAAAAAGGGAGTGTAAGTGAGGGAACTTGACCATCCAAACGGTTCCCAGCTCCATGAGAAACTTCATGTTGCGACTATTCCACGAGGTCGCAGTCTCACTGTCCAAACGAAATACGTGTGAACGTTCTCACGATTCATCACCTGAAACAGTTCCGTGTTATTTTCGTGCCAATAATAAATTTGACTAATCATTTTTTCTAGGGACTATTTTCTCAATGCATTCATCAGAAAAATGACCAGCTCTTCGATAGATTAGTCTTGTTGATTAATCCGGCATATATGTATGTACAACAACCGTTATTCAGCACCCTTTTATCTTCATGCTGAAATTAAAGATTCTCATTAAACTTTCCGAGAGTATAACCTTGCGTTTCGCATCGCTGATTAGTTTTCTGCACAGAATTTTGCTACCCAATTAGATCTGGGCTTATATGATGTTTCAATTTCAATTAGATCAGGGCTTACTCAATTCGATGTTTCAATTTCTGTTGCTAAGTTTTGACGCTGTGGATACTTTGGAGGATGCAATGATGTGCTTTTCTATGTATGCATTTTGGTGCTTTAATCTTATGGCGATTGCCTCATTCATATGCCGAATGCGGGCTGTGCAAACTGTTGCATAATCGGCGAGATGAATTCAGTTCGATGACAACGGCTATGTGTTCTTCGATTACATGATATTGGTCCGAAATGCTCCGAAAAACTATTATGAATTAATATAGAACGCTACTCAGCATAACACAAACAACATTTGATAAGTCCGTGAAAAGCTTACGCTTTCGTTTCACGATTCCACGATGAATTATGGTTGTTGTTCGTTTACGGACCAAATATTGCGCATTCAGCGAAAGTCTCACGCTTTGAAATATCGGATTCCTAGTGCGCTCACAATTTGACCATCAATTGCCGTGTGATCGTTCGTCATTTCTAATTCTTGGGAACAACTTGACCATTGCACTTCTCCTCTAAGTCAGCTTCCTTCCAGCTCGATCTGGTTGCACTTTTCACATGCTTTCACCCCGCTTCCTGTGGGAATCAAAAGAGACTCCGCAAAATTTTGCTCCAAAAGATACTTTGACAGATCGCTGAGCCAAATTATTCATTGCATCGAGTATAATAAAGAAAGAATTTTCATAAACTTCGACGTTTCCTCACAATCAGCCTCATCCCATCGAATGTATCTTTTTCATTCTCCATAGAATTGCACTGAAGAAAACTCGATTCGAAGGCTACGCAAAACATTTCCGAAAATTTTCATGAATCCAACTCATAATTGTCGAGTCCCTCAACAGTCGAACATATCTGGCAAGATGCAATTCGTATTGCGCGATGATTTTCAAACAAGACAAATCAAACGGTCTCAAATTCGACTGCTATCGGTTTTAGCCGATGTCCGCCGCTAAACGGTTCTCATTGGATCGAAGCTTGAGTAAATTAAATCTGATGAGCTGAATCGAATGAAATTATCTTCATTATTTGTACGCATGACCAACTCATAATCTCCGTAGTATATGCATGATCGGCTCATATTGATAATGATATCTGCATTATGTTTTTCGTTTATCCCTATTGTTATTATAGCAATTAACGTGGCAAATCATTAGTGTTGCTTTTAATTGCCATTCAAAAATTCACAATTCATTATTCCATATGAATTCATAAATAATTAATAGGGATTCATGAATGCATCTTAATCATCATTATGGATTCACGATTCCGTATTAATAATTTTCGAACTATTGCCAAACGGTTGTTAAGAAAATAATAATTTATTGAAAAAACAATTTTTTGAAATTTATTGTGAAAAATTTATTGTATTGATTGAATTGTTACTAATTAAAACTGAATCAATAAGGATATTGAAAACTGAAAATTAATAAATTAATAAAATGAAAAATTATTAACAAATAAAAAAATAAAAATGAATTGAAAATGTTAATGAATTAACAAATTAACAAAAATTGAAAACAAATTTAGTAACAAATTTTAGCAAAATTTAATAACCAAAATCAATTTCAAAGAAATAGAGTACTATTTAAAAACGGATTAGAATAAAAATTAAAACAATATCAAAAAAAAATGTAAATGTGATGCGTAGTGATCTACTCCGCTCCTCCTTTATTGCTCTCCAGATTAATCTAATGTTATTCAGTATTATTTGTATTTTTCATAATATTAACATGCAAATAATAATGCATCAATAATATGCAAATAAATTAATCTTCTGCAGTAAATCTGCGATAGTGTAATAATATGGAAATTAGATGTAACATCTCTGCTGTTCCAATCCTGCGATTGACGCAGATATTTTATTCTTCCCTTATCGAACCCTTCATATTACTTTGCATCCCTCATCTGGTACCTTTGATATTCCTGTAATTAATAAATGTTCTTGTGTTATTTCGAAATTCACCATGATGGTTGTAGGCTAACTCAGACGCACTGTAGTCTCTTCACTGGAAATAACACTCTCCACTGGTACCAAATACTAATACTCTCCACTAGGAATTTCACGCTCAAACATTTGCCATTCACGTTTCACTGGCAAAAAAATGTTACTATTTAGCTTATATTTTACTTGAGGTTAGTTAGAGGGGGTCAACTTGGGTACTTTCTAATGCTTGACCTGGTGAAATTCAATGCATAGCTGTTCCCTTGGTTCCTTTCGTCTTGTTTTTCCCGTTATCGGCAAAAACCTAACAACGTCGAGACGGAATTTCATGTCGATTTAATGCGAAATTTTTGCTTTCATTACTGTTGTTTCCAAGCATTCATTGTTGTCTGGAATAGAGTTCGCGATGTGTATGCATATGTAACCTACTGAGTGATAACTTAACATTGTTCGGCACCAAATCTATCGGTATTGTTCCGATCTTAAACTATCGGACAAAAGATAAGGCTCTAAATATAGCTGTCTTCAGTTTCAAAAGTACTTCGAATGAAACAATTCGAAATGGCATTTTGTCATGAGATGAGTAGGTGTTGGCTGAAGAATGCTAAAGCGCTGTTGACACGCAATATCTGAATGTTTTCCGACTAGTTCTCGTCAAGTCCTTTCGCTATGATCCAGTTCTCCATTCGAATTTGAGCTATCGCTTGAGCATTCATGCGTTCCAGTGGACAATTTTCGGGTCGTAAAATATTTCATTTCGATAATCGCCTACCAACATGAATGATATCATTGCTAAACTTGCGCTCCACCAAACGACAAGTAAAAGTAATTCGTTGTATCACACAAAAATAGCACAGAGACGCAACTGTTAATGCTAGCAATTGCCGCAATTTATTAATATATTCCTGTTGCTTCTAAGAAATGAATTTGAATTCATCTCGTTCACTCGTCCGCATTTCATTCACCTCAATTCACTTCCTCATCAGTCACGTTGATGCATTCAAGCAAACATTCACTTATCTCATGAAAGCCAACATTTACTCATCTCACAGAGATGTCAATTTCATCTCTGCCAGAAATCCAGCAGCGTTATCAGCTCCAAACATGCTGCCTTCAATTCACCTTCAGAAGTAGTTCGAAGAAAACAATGCGAAGTGACATTTTATCATAAGATGAATAAATGTTGGCTTCAATGCGTCAAGTGACTTATGAGGAAGTGAATTGAGGTGAATGAAATGCGAAACTGAATAATTGGTTGCGATAATTGTCATCCCCTATAAAGTATGTAATATCTTTTATCCGTTCCCAACCACGCAGAGCACGTAATATCTCATATCTCGATTATAAACGCCTTTTAAAGTGCTTACAAGTGACTATGACCGTCGTTTTTTGCACATCACCTATCAGTCGTATTGCCGTTTTGGAATATTAACGACTCACCATCAATCTTATTGCTACTTTATAGCTGCATTGCATATCATAAACTGTCATCAATCTCATTATCAGTGCCTCCTCTCATTATCAACCTTGTCATTTCAATAGTCACATCTAATTTGAATGAAATTTTTGCAGTTCACATTACTGGTGATTGAAATTGTACTGCATTCTGGGCATTTAAAATTGGAGCTATAGATTTCATCGATAAATGTATTTGTACTAGTTCCCTCCGTACGGAATATGAAATACCCCCTTGCCTAATTTCAGTGGCTGTCATAGAAGGTGAAATTACCCGTTTCGGGCAATTTGGATGTGTCAAGGGGTAATGGAGGGGTCGGGAAATTAGTATGTCATGCATTTATTATGTTACGATAGAACGCCATTGTGATGATGTTTTTTTAAATTTGAATACGTAAATGCGGTTAGTTGATTTCAACACTTCATTTTCCTATTTTCTGTTTATCATTAGCTCGTCTGGGCCTATCACGGTTCAATTTTTAGTGTTTTAACAGGGTTTTCATTCTTTTTCTTGCTGTTCTAATCGCTCTCATAGCTTTTATCACCGAAAGTGTTCTCTTCTGCTAATTTCTCATTCATTTCACTGAACAGTTAAAGTCAAATTCTCATTCTATCAAATATACTCTATAATCAATCATTTGACAGTCGAACGTTGTTGAGCAATAACATTCGATTGTTGTATTGTTGACTTCGGTTGTCAACACTCGTCAACGTATCCAGTAAATAGTATATGCTACAGAATAAGAAATTGCTTCGAACTGTGAAGTGAAATGAGACGAATGTGAATGATAAAAACTCATCAAGAGAACTGTATTCGCATGTAATAGCTATGAGAGTGAATACAACACGTCTGCAAAGAATGAGAATCGATCTAAATCAGTTTGAAGTGAGCGTGATCATAAACAATAGCTATTCATGCAATCATGATCGATTACAATACTGATTGTGATCTAAAAATTCCAGCGATGTTGAATACCATCATGAACTTGCTTACAAGATTTGAAAAGCAACTATACCATTCCCGTATTCAATAGTAACGTTAAGGAAAGCAACCCAGAAGATCCGAGAAATTGACATCACCTAGAACCGATTCGTAAAATATGATTTCAAGAAGAACATTATATTCAGGAACATTGAAGCATATTATTCAAGAATACTGAAGAACATTCATAAAAATTCATAAAACATTTCCTGACCGGTTTTCCATTCGTTCCTGATATTATACGTAGAGTTAGTAAGTTCCTACATCGGAGCGGAGAGGGGGGAGGGTAACGACGGCCTGCCAGATCATCAAAAGGTGTAATGGAGCACCTAAACGTGAGAACCACTGGTCTAATGGGTCACCCAATATCATTATCATTATTACCGCAGTATAACGGGGAAGTATCAAAAAATATGTTCAGACATTTTCAAACGTCATTTCCATGAGGCGGTTCTGAACGACTTGAAAATTTAGTGGATGTTTTCATTATTCGATCCTCTCTACCGTTGGAATGAATGGCTTGCATACGTTTGTTTGTCTTTGCTAATTGTGGTGTGCTGATGGTCTTGAATGTCGTCGGAATCATAAAATTTTCAACAATTGCTTTCCGGTTCCAATTCGGCGGCATATCCAACACTCATAATTGCAGCATATCAGTGTTTTGAGTGTTTCTGTATCGATAATGAATTCAAATCAAATAACTGCACTTCATGCAACGACAAGCGGCGTCAGTATCGAGACCAACAGCAGCATAACTCTGGCAAATTTCTCGCTGTCGGACTGTAAACTCGCTAAACAAATCTCCACAAGTCCTTTTATACAGGTTCGTTTGCACTAATTATTCTTAGTTGCTTTGCTAAACTTTGATAAAATACTCCAATCGAATCATATTCACTAGTTTGAGAGTGTTGGAAGAGTTGTTAGAAGCTAACGAGGAACTAAATTTGAAATAGTATTCAATTCAGCAACGTATAACATGTGAAATCAAATGTTTCTTCGACTATCATTCGCTTTCAGACTCTACGCCTTCTGCAAATCGTGTCTAGTGTGAGTGGCTTAGTTTTGAGCACATTGTTCATATATACGCTGAAATCGAAGAACGCGAATCATTTGCACATAAATGTGCGATTATCGTTGATAAGTCTCACTGTTGGAGCGATTTTCGCTTGCTCACAAGTCCTTATTTTGGCTGGTTATGGGTAAGTTTATGATTTTCTTTTGCAAGATAATCACTTGATAGTCGTAACAATTTGAGTAGAAATTAACATGATCGAGATTTCAGTTTGTTTGTCACTCTGATATGGAACAGCAACAGTGATAATGTTGACGATGAATGGACTGATGCTTGCTCGTTTATGATCGAATCGTATCATTGCGGTCTTGTTCGATCGCCAATTTTATTTGCTATTTACGCGACCATACTTGGAAGTATTGTTCTGGCTGCTGAGAGAACCATTGCAACCATACACTTTCAAACTTACGAACTTCATGGCTCTGTTTTTGTCGGAATATCACTAGTGATTTTGCAGGTTATCATTTTCATTTACTAATAGCGATATTATCATTGGTGTTGATATTATTCACTAATTGCATCGCACTTAAAAGAGAGTATTATCATCATGATCAGCAGATTTACTGTTAAGATATTTTCATGATCAGTATGCCATTTTGACTGTTTTCATTCACTCGGAATCATCGTTGTAATTAACATCATCTTTATGCTAATTACAGTGGCTGGTTGCATTGGCTATCACAGTGGCGGTGACCTACAATCGGGTTCTACCAGGTTACATCCGGTATTGTTCGATATATGTGGCGAAACCTCGATCGGCACTCTTCTCAGTCACCAGCATCTGCATAATCGAACTGATAACGTTGCTGCTATCACTGGTGCTACTTAGAGTGAATCAACGGAAACGTATCACTCAATTCATCAATCACTCATTACATTCTCTCAGTGAACGTTATCAGCTGCAGGTGCATCACTGATTTATTCGTTTATTCGTTCTTCATTCAAATCCGGATTCTTTGGCCATTTTCTTCTTTGTCTGATCGAACGAAAGCCACTGATAGAGCAGCCTTCACGACACTTTTGAAGATAGTGCAGACGACTGCATTGCGCGATCGCAAGGTCTGAGTATCTTTCGGATTACCCTCCACCACCTCTCCGCTAAGCGATACAAATCCACATTGGACAAAAGTGATCTATCACTCATAAGATTTACATTTTATCTTCTCTGAGGATTGAATTATGCAGACAGCGTTAACTGCTTTTACTGGCCATTCGCTTTTACCGCGGTAATTTGTTTCGACCTATGTAGCATTTCTATAGCTCCGAAGAGATGCATTTACCTAAGAACAACCAAATCTCCCGCTTCATTCCTCACATTTTTCCAGTACCCACCTGTAATCTATCGTCGCAAAGTTGAGACGAGGTGCTAGTCATAGTAATTTGTCATTGTTCTCATACGACTGTTTGCTTGACTTGTGTTTGGTAGTTCATATGTACCTGAATGTAGCTGTCTGTTAAGGTGAATCTGAAACCAAGTGGAATCCGCAGCTTAAGTGACTCGCAGATACACTTCAATCAGACTAACTATCAAATATTCCATCAAAAAAACGACTGGTAATCGAAATGCATTGATGAATTGAAAAATTCCAGGAAAATATCCGAATGATGCATATTCTTGTCCCGACTATGGCAGCTTTGGCCATTACAAGTGGGCTATCATTGGTGGCACTACTCATGTTCGCTTTTTTGGATAAGTAAGCTGAATTTTCGTTTGCATTCCTCATGTGTTTTGCCAGAAAACTATTAAAAAATCATCAAATAGCAACATCAACTATCATGTTGCGTTCTATCAACATTGAATATCACGTTTAAAAACATTAGAATATCAGTGTGAGTGTGAGCGTTCTCACTGACATGGCTAACATTACTGTTGTTGCGTTCATCAATGAAATTCAGTACATTCGACGGTGAGGCAATTCACAGCTCAGCGCCATTTTCGGAACTGATCATTTTGTTCACTACAGTGTATGGCTCAATGTTTCCGCTGCTTGCCGTTGCAAAAAATTCACAACTGAGACAAATTGCAAGGTGAGTTCCTCTCGAATTTTCATTATCATTGTCAGTTACTGCAACATTATGGGACCTAAGTAGTACAATGAAAAAGAAAAGATGACGAAAATTCGTAAGCTATCACCAGTAAGAAGTGACTGATGGTAGCAAATGTTAGCAAAATTTGATTCGGGCTCGAGCACACAGATTCGGCGTCGCATACCAAATGGCTGTAGACCATTTCGGGGAATCCTGAGCAGCTGAACCAAAAAATTTCTTCTAAGCGCGTTGATTGGAACCATCATTATTCAAGATTAACAGCTTTAGGCGATCATTTGCCAAATTGGTGAATGAAAATGATACGAATCGGAAGCGTCATCGGTATGAATCGTCGTCAAATTCCGTGCGGCTGAAATACAACGAGAGCGAACCTCATAACCAAGTAATGATCGGCCAAGAGGAACGGTTCGTCTTCAGTGGTCAGTGTCGAGAATCCCGTTCTCAAAGTGACGACTACTCGAAGCCAATGAGTACTATTGTACAGAAGAGAATCTCACTACAGCAACAATATGATACCGAGAAAGAAAGTCATCAACATTTCACTTTACTCACGCAAATGTGGAAAAAATAATGAACTGAACGAATTCAAAAAGATTGCGGAACATTTCAGGATACTATTACTGTACGACTGTCAGTAATAATAGTAACGTTAAGGCATTGTTGTCTATCCATCTGAAAAACGTTCACATTGTGTAAGCAATAAGATCAATTGTAATAATCATCAAGCATCGCAATGATGACTGATATACGAGTAATAATTATTATAGTGAATGTTGCCTGAACTATTAAGAAACGGTCAGTAAAAGAGTGATAATGATAACAATCACAGTAATGGTAACATTGACGAGTTCATGCAACCGCGTAAGTTCAGCAATAGATTGTACAGTAAATGTATTTGTTGAGAATAACTGCAACCGTTCCTCTGCTTCATGAAATAAAGAAGAGGAATTGTAGAAAATTGTTTATTCGTTCGTTCACTTAGGCAACAACGATGATTCGATGTATAATACCAGCATGAAAACTGTTACGGTTACGAAAGTAACGATAACTCTGGAAATTTCGATGTAACTGTTACACAACAAAACGTCATTGCTGTTAAGCCATGTGCTAGTGAGTGAATAAATAAATGATTGAATAATTTTCTCTAATTTCCTTCAGCTCCTTGCTCACATAGGGCACCAAAACAGCTTCAACTATTCGCAAATAAATGCAATGGCAATAAGTTGAGCACTTACCAAATTGTTGACAGCAACAATGACACTCAGGGGCAACTCACCAATAAATAATGCTAATAAAAACTGCAATTATAGTAGACATTAACGATTTTTTTGAATTCTTTTACAGTACCATTTCATCAGTGATTATCGATGTTTCAAATTTTGAGAGCAATGTTGACCGAGTTATCAATATTCTCGCTCGCATTCTTGCTTATAACGGCTGACCGAGAAAAATCATCGTTAAGCAGACCGAAACGTGTATTCCTACCAATGTTTCAGTGTTTTAAATTGCCATCAAGGAAGGGATGAGCACGGCAAGAAACGCCTCCGATCGTAGAGATGCGGAATCGAGATTTGCATGAGCATTATGTTGGATCAGTGCACAGATACTGAATACAAAAATTGTCAGACAAAAATTTTGAATGAGTAAGACTATGAACAATAGATCACAAGAGTTATTGTTACACGGAAGTATGGATAAAAGGACTAGATGATGGATTTGAGTTCCATTTGAGTAACACATTCATTATCGTTTCTTGTTATTATTGGCTTCATTGGGTTCATTGCTGTGGTTAGTGCTTACAAGCATTGTCATGTTTTGTTGTACTTGATCGTTATTATTATCATTTTTTTCATCATTGCTGTCCAAAATGAAATTCTTGCTCTCATTCGATCAACTTTCAATGTTTGCCACGGTTGTCGCAGAATATTGCGCATATGAAACCACCAAATTCTGCATTTTTCATGCATAAAATGCTGGAAACTACTTTTTACAGTGTTATCGATTATTCAAGCGATTGTTAAGTAAGTGAATATTTACAACTCTGAAAAAAAGCGTCTGAAGGATGAGGGATTCGAACCCCCGACTTCTCGCATGCAAAGCTTTTCGGATGAAGGTTACTTAGTGATGTTCGAGCGAAGTTATAGCAATGCGAAAGACAGTTGAAGTACTATTCAAGTGGTGCCTTCTCAGGTTTTCAGTCAAGGCGGTGTTCCAACAAATTCAAATTTGAGGAGTGTCGAGCGGAGATTCGAGAAAAGATTATGATTCGTATTAATTTCGGTACTGTTTAAGGTTTGATTCAAGCCTTATTAGGGCAACGGATGATAGCGATTGCAACATTGATAAAAAGTGTCTATCGAATGCGAAACGAACAAAACGAATCGGAATCTTTCGGGAGTATATTTTAAAGATTGCTTGCAAATGAAAAACGGTGAAAGCTAACAATATCTACTTGAAGCAGAAATCTGCGATCTGATGCCCGGAATGTGATCGAAGTACCTTTTCGCTTGAACGAAAGGAAGGTTTTAAACAACCAGGAGCGGAATCGGAGAATCCTTTCCAACGTAAACTTCACAGATGCAAATATATTGGCCTCGTATGTTCGTTCATCTTAAAATTGAGTGGTATTAGCGATTTGTATTGCTGATAAATATCCAAAATAAAACTGAAGATCATTGTTCCAAAACGGCCGCATTATTGCTGTTTAATTCCATGAAATGACGAAACATCTCAAGAGGTAGTCCGCTCGAGTAATATGTGAAAAAACGCAATCTGTTGATGTTCCACATGTTTTTCAAAACGTCGGCAACTCTCGCCACAATTCTCTCATAACAAAATTCAATCACGTCAAGTTTCGGGTGATTTCGAAAATGAAACAAAAGCAAAATTCAACAAACCTGCTTCATTCAAAAGGCAAAACTTATTGGAAAGTTCGCGCTTGTCTCGATCAGACGCTTTTCTGATAAGTACAAGACAAGCAGCGTACATTAGACTGCAAATGTCTACAAATGAAAATGATCGTGAGTGAATGAAATCGTCAACAAATGGAGCTATACTTGAAGTTGACGAAATTTTAAACTTCGTGGGATCGGGCTGAAGTGGATATTTGAGATGGCGTGTGGTTCAGCAAGAAATCATTCAAAAAATTTATCGCTTGTAAATGGCACTGAAATTCGTTTTTGTTGTTCAGAGTAGGATATTTGCGCAGTTAAAGCACAGCTTCGAAAACAGGGAAATGACAAATTATTCAATTATCCACCTTCTAACGCCACTACTTTTGACGCCATTGTCAAAAAGAAAGCAACAAGCAAAGCGATAATAGCCGTCGACTGCAATCTCCAAGCACACCAGTAGTAAGTGATGGATACCATTGAATACCGGTGTATTTCAATACCAGTGTTTGCACAATATTCAATTTCATCGTTCGACTACTGATTTTGGAATTTGCTATTTCCATATGGAGTTAAAGTATTGCCAAATTGCACCTCTTTCCGTTTATTCGTTTTCCGATTACTCACAATTTCGAGTTGTTCGCTCTGTCCAGTTACACCTGACTCAAATCACAAAGCGAACCAACTAAAGTTCAAAACAATCCGTAATATGCACACGCCTAGGTGAACGGCCAAAAAATCTGTTACCCAAACTGCACTTCAGCCGATTAAGCCATGTTCCAGAAAAACAACGGGTTTCTTGTCGCCTGTTTTGTGCGATTTCCTAAATAGTTCATTATTAATAAGCAGACCGCTTTTCATTCTTCAAGTGAACGGAGATCTTGACATCAGAAGACTGACGTAACGAAAATTGGGATTGATGAAATTTTCCATTTCTATTAGCATGATTTGTTTTTCCATTTCTATACAGTCTGCGATTCTTCGCTTAAATTCCCCCTATTTCGCAATTAAGCGATGGACAAGGAAAGCGAGAATTACGCGCTAAGAAAATATGATCGCTTGCCTTGTCGACTGAACGGAATTCGATGCAACCGTAGAATATATCCATCTTCGATTGTAACATTATGAATCTCTGTTGGATATCCATGATTTTCAGTTATTTGCGGCTGAATCAAATAGAAATATTCGAATAATGGAAAGCTATAACGAATGATTTTCAAGCGGATTCACTCATCAGTTCTTCATTGTTCATCTGATCGCTACTTTTAAAAAATCACAAATTGCTATCTAATCGGTGTTATTTTCATAACATATCAATGTACCGCTGAATGGACAGCGCTTCTGAGTTCATTAACCTCCTATTAACGCAAAGTAGTATTCAAATTCATTAACGACAAGCCGAATAATTTTCTGTTTCCCATTTCAATTTCTTCCGCTGAACTACTAAACTGCTTGCTCAATATATTGCCGAACAAGTCATGAAAACGAGGAAATGATTGATAGAGGAAGTGAGCATTCAATAGTGATATGTTTGATTCGTATCTTCCCATCACTTTCTTTAACTATCGTTATGATGTTTTCCGAGCCGAATATCAGCAGAAATGGTGAATATCAATTGAAGTGAGTGATGATGATTGGCGAGCTAAAATAATGAAGATTCGAATAAATGCAACTAAAATCGTTCACACTGAAACGACATACATCAGCTGCATATAAAATGAAGCAATCAATTCTGGTCTAACCCATTGCTGCGATTTAACTTCGATTCGTGCTTGACCATTACTTCGCTTTCACGGAAGCAAATCGAAGTCAAGGCCTACGCTTGTTTGAAAGCGAAAAACCTAATAAAATAATGTAGAAAATATAACATTCAGATGAATATTTATCTTCTAAGGAGGATCCGATATGAATACTGATGTAATCCAAAAATTTAGTAAAAGACCGCAGAGCATCGGAATGGCTCGTTTGAGATTTGAGATTCGATGGCAATGAATTTGGGAGATAATTTAGATTTCACCTCTAAAACGACCTTGATGATGAATTGTTGCCAAATTACTTGCCACTGTCTTGCGCTCGAGCGATTTCTTGACTTGCCGTTTTCGCTTTTGCACTCAGTCCTTTCGAATTTCTTCCCTGATTCGTTCTTCCGATCCGATCCATCCACTCGTTCGTCCGTCCGTTCCCTTTGAGTCCTCTTCTGCTTAGCCTCTTCGTTTCGAGTTTTCGGCTGCTTCGCCTCATTCCTTCGAGTCATCCTCTTTGCTTGTTGTCTTGTGAGCGTTCGTCCATCCGGATCTGAAACTAAATAAGATTAGAAATTATTAAATGGGATAAATGTCCAGAACACGATTTTTGTTTTTTTTTAATTTTTTGGTTTTTTGTATTTTTTTATTTTTAATAATTTTTTTTCTTTTTTCTTTTTTGTTATTTTTTTGTTTTTTTATTTTTTATTTTTTTTATTTTTTATTATTTTTTTGTTTTTTTATTTTTTTCGTTTTTTTGTTTTTTTGTTTTTTATTATTTTTTTGTTTTTTTATTTTTTATCATTTTTTTGGTTTTTTTATTTTATTATTTTTTGTTTTTTTATATTTTATTATTTTTTTGTTTTTTCTTTTTTATTATTTTTTTGTTTTTTTATTTTTTGTTTATTTTTTGATTTTTTTTCGCTTTTCAATAATTATACAGCAATATCAATAATAAATATTAATAAAATCGAACTAACTAAACTCAAAACAAGTTAGTAACTTAAAATATAACTAATCAAACAATTTAGTAACTATCGAAACAATGTAGTAACTAATCAAACAACTAAACTATTAACTAACTAAAAGTATAATTAAATTAGTAACCAGAACACATGAAATGAAAAATAACATCACAAACAAATTCAAAACAATGCATCGTCATCACATCAATTTCTAAAAATCATCACAAAATATGAAACATGAGAAAATTGCATCAAATATCAGAACGAAAAATTAGTAACATAGAACCAATAAACAAAAAACAAATTAGCAACTCAAAAAACAATAGAAAACATAATAATAAATCACATCCATAAAAATCAACACATGATAAAAAATCAAGCCATCGTCATCACATCCACATAAAAAAGCACCAAATAATAATAATACTAACATAAAAATCAACACACAAAAACAAATAATAATAAATCACATTCATAAAAATCAACACATAATAAAAAATAAAGTCATCGTCATCACATCCACATAAAAAAGCACCAAATAATAATAATACTAACATAGAAAAATCAACACACAAAAACAAATAATAATAAATCACATCCACAAAAATCAACACATAATAAAAAATAAAGCCATCATCATCACATCCACATAAAAAAGCACCAAATAATAATAACACTAATATCAATAATAGCAATAGTAATAAAAGAAAAAGAAATAATATCAGTAACATTCAAAATAACAGCAAAACATCTCATTAGTTAAACAGAACTAGAACCAAAAAGTAATAAATGGAAAAACTGGAAATCATAAATTTCTCAAATTATTTTGGATCAACATCATAGTTCTCTGCAATCGAGAACTCAAAATCCTTACTCGTAAATCTCGGTATATTATCAGATGTTACTTTTTTTTCTTGATTTGAATTATCATTATTTTCTATGACTAACTATATCTTCTCATGACTGATCGCTACTCAAACATTCGATGATGTTTTTTTGAAATGATCGACATATCTAACAAAATCCTCGCAACGACCGCTAACAACGTGAATGAAATCGGAATAATTTTCATGACAACGAAACAAATACGACACCAGCAACCTACATAACAGCAAACAGCAACACGACCGCAATATTATTATAAACATGACCGCAAAAAAAGACCACTACAGAGGAACACACATGTATCACGCGCATACGGAGTCTAAGCAACGGGGAGACCGTCTCCAAGGAGACATCCAGGAGCCCGGGGGGATGGGAAGATACTCAGCCAAAATCTAAGGGAAACGCTGGGAATTCTAATTCTCTATCTCTAATTCATCTCACCGGCCTCTTATCATGGAACTTATCATGGAACTAGTGCAACTCAGCCCGAAATCAGTCTCAACTACGCTTATCACTTATCGAACTACGCCTACCGGAACTCTTATCAGCTAACCGAAATTCTTATCACTCAATCACCTTATCTTATCATAATTTTGTCACCTAAAACCGCAACCCGAGGAATGTTAGTAAGGTTAGTAGGGAGGGGAATACCATCTTATCAAAGGAGGGACGGGGAAAGGCAACCACAACCACAGGGGAAAAGGGACTCTCATCATGGGAGGGACGGGGAAAGGCAACCACAACCACAAGGGAAAAGGGATTCTCATCATGGGAGGGATGGGGAAGGGCAATCACAACATCGGGGGACGGGACCAGGGCAACAACCACAACAACGGGAATGGGAATTTCATCATCTTATCAGGGGGGGAGTGGGGGATCTTATCTTAATCATCATCGGGGGGGGTGGGGAGGGCGAGAAGGCAGCCATACCAAGAAGCTCAAGGAGGCATCAGCTCACGGAACAGGGACGGCGGCGACATAACATATATTATATAATGCAATACATATCATATTAAGAACATTCCCAAAATCCAACCAGCAGCAATTAAATTATTGCAAAATTTTTTCTATAATTATTTTTTATATTCTCGAATCAACAGAGCCAACCTCAATATGAGCGAGCACAACTTATTTATATTTTTCTAATGCTAGTAATAATCCCAATCCTCACTGGTATTGCCAACTATGTAATCTCATATTCTGAGTATCTGTACTAATCTCATTTTAAATCTCACTTATCATTAAGGTCACATTGTGACCATTCTATATAAACTTATTTTGCAGATTTTAATCTGCAGACAATGAGGCAATAATAAAAATAATAATGATGTCTATAAGACAATTTTACATGACGAATAAAATTTACATGATAACAATGAGGCAGATTATTAACTGCAAACAATGAGACTACAATAAAAATAATGATGTCTGTAAGACAAATATACATGGATAAAAACAATGGGTAAAAACAAAGGGCAGATAGTGAACTGCAAACAATGAAACATACTAAAAATAATGATGCCTTTGAGGCAAATGTACATGAGGATTAAATTTACAGAATAAAAACAAAAGGCAGATAAAGAACTGCAAACAATGAAACAATAAAAAAGATGATGCCTTAGAGGCAAATGTACATGATGAATTAAATTTACATGGTGAAAACAGGAGCAGATTATCAACTGCAAACAATGAAACTACAATAAAAACAACAATGTCTTGAAGACGAAACAGGTACATAAAATTTACAAGATAAAACAAAGGCAGATAATAGGCTGCAACAAAGATATATAAGAACAATTATAATGTCTTGGAGACAAAACAGATAAACATAAATTTACATGATAACAACAAAAAGCAGATTAGGATCTGCAACATGAAACTATAATAAAAACAACAATCTTTCAAACAATAGGACAACAAATAAATATAAATTTACATGAGATGACTTTATAAAGCCTTAAACAGTTCTTAAAACAATAGCAATCAAATTACAATTGCTCTGAAGAGAGTTCATCACATTGTTTAAGCAATATCATATCGCTGGATGATATTGCTTGTGTATATTACAATATCAATTAAACAGTAGGTCACTCAAGACAATAATAAATAGCCTAGAACTAGGTAAATTGAAAAATTATCTTTTCAGTTGATTCTTTTTTCAACTGATTGTTTATTTTTTTCTTCTTTTTTTATTCTTTTATTTTGTTTCATTTTTATTTTGTTTTATTTTTTATTTTGTTTTATTTTGTATTATTTTTTATTTTGTTTCATTTTTTTATATTTTTGTTTATATTTTTATTTTTTTTAGTTTCCTTCGATACTTTTTTGTGAAAATTATTTTTTTAATTTTCTGTTCCGCTCCATCTTGTAGTTTTATTTGTTGTCTTCCTTGATTGTTTGCGGCCGTCGACTGTATAGGGATTGGGAATAGGAACTGATTCAGGATTTAAGGATTTAGTCTCGGGATTGGGATTGCTTCGGGATATCGGGATTTTCTTCGGGAATTTTCGTAACTTTTCATCAAGTCGTCATTTCTTATCTTAACTAGTCTTCCAATACTACTCATTTCAAACTTATTCTTTT
>JAPYMA010001260.1:0-15755 GCA_035041965.1 Anisakis pegreffii | reverse complement strand
TTTAATGGCGATAATAGATAATAAGCAGAAGTAATGTTGAGCAATAAATGTTAAATGATAAAAACCATAACAATAAATGGTAAAAATAGGTGTCGGGCTGATAATGACTCGTCTGTGGAAGACCGATGTGGCCACAATATACACAACACATGCGACACTCTTGGGACGTCATTTATCAGCGGGTGGACTGGATTTGTACAATAACATTGATAAATTCAATCTGGACGAGGAGGCCGGAAAAAGAAAAGTCTGAATTTTTTACGTAATATTTCATCGCATGCGGAATTTTTTTCAGTTTATGTTTCAAAATTTTCAAAATTTCTGAAGTTACAATCTTTTATTTTGATGAGCAACTTCAATAATAACAATAATAATTGGTAAGTGAGAATAATATTGAAGATAACAATAGCAATAATAGGAACAGAAATGAGGGCAATGATAATTTGAGCGATTGAAAATGTTGGAGCATTAGGATGAAAGTGCAATCCGTATAAATGTCAGTTTTGGATAAGTGTTAGCAGTGGTGTAGCCCAGGGGCTTACCCAGGGACCCGCAGAGAGGTCCAGTTCGGCCTCCTGAACCGGAAAATAGTCGCATTTGCGCCTATCCAAGGGGGCAGGGGTTGGGCGGGGAGGTGGGTACGCACCCTATGCCTCCACTCTCGGCTATGCCACTGGTCTTAATATTTGGAGATTATTTGATGACTGATGACTTCACGTAGACACATCATCACCTTAATTATTTGCATGCAATTCATGTTGAATCCGAATGTGTATTAAGGGAAAGGATGCGTATCCCCTGCGTCCCCCCTTGGGTACGCCACTGAATGATCCGGTAAGTGCCTAACAATACTGTGAATGATAATGATAACAACGGTTCTGATAATATCCGCAGCCAAAACGGATTGGAGCTTGACATTGACTTCATCAAGCCTGAAGTCCGGTCCTTTCCAAAAGCCTGTTTGAATTCTGTGAGCGATACTAACTGGAAATACACGGTGTGGGGGTTGAATTCACTGAATTGAAACGGGGATGGCGGTGCATGGTCAGCAAAATATGGTCATGTGATAACATTACTGATAAGTAGGGCGCTGATGATCCTCACAGTGATAAGGCATCGGATTTTGCTCATTCTTGAACGTCTATCGAACTGATTATCAGATTTCATGAAATGGTGCAAAAAATTCCATGATGTATTGTTTAAATTCGACTTTATCTAGTTTCGACCGTATTACTCTCCCTTGACGGCATTCAATTAAAATGCGCTCGATTGAAATCTTGCACAGAACTTCGTGACCGGTCAATCTGCCTAAAGACGACATTTTGCCTAACGACAGTTTGCCTAAAGACACATTGCCTAGCGAACAATTTGCCTAACTGACACTTTGCCTAGGCCAACTGTCTTTAGGCAAACTGTTGCTAGGCAAAATGTCTTTAGACATATTGACCGAGTACCAAAGAATTTCTTTCTCTTTTTTTTAGTGGTGGTAATTCGGAGTGAAATCGCTCAGCAAACGAAATTGCAGATCTATCATCAGTACTGTTTGGAACGGGCCGCCACGCATATGTCGCACGTTTTCACGACTGTATCCGAGATAACTGGTCATGAAGCTGAATATCTGATCGGGCGTAAACCCGATATTCTGGTACCAAACGGTCTAAACGTGGTCAAATTCGCGGCTCTTCATGAATTTCAGGTCGCCCACCCGACTCAAATTCCTTTTTGCACAGCCCCATGTGATTTCAAATTTCAGTTGAAATTCTCATGTTTTTCCACCAGAATTCACATATTTATGAACCTCTTTAGCATTGGAGAATTCTTTAGTGGAAATTTTTTTCCAGTCGAACATTGAAAATAATAGTTTTTTTTTGAAAAAATTTTAAATTGTAATTTCTCAAAATTTCAATGTAACATTGGAAATTGAGTTGCTGGAGTACTGAAATTTTCAGAATCTTCATGCTATTGCAAAAGAGAAAATCAGTAATTTTGTGCGTGGTCACTTCCATGGACATTACGATTTTGATTTGGATAAAACAATTTATATGTTCACGGCAGGGCGATATGAGTACACGAATAAGGGCGGTGATATGTTCATCGAGGCGTTGGCACGTTTGAATCACTATCTGAAAACCACTTCAGATCTGAGATATAAAGACGTTACTGTGGTTGCTTTCATCATCTATCCAGGTTGTTTGTGCAGTAGTTTTTGTTCGCTATTGTGTTTTATTCGATATTTTATTTTGTTTTTGCTACGCCACCGTTATTTATCGTTGATAGCAGCAGCATTGTTATGATTGTCATGATTGGTATCGCCAAGAGGAATCCCATAAAGCTCTTAAAAGTCCATCTGATTGTTCTTGTCGATTTTGATATCATATCAGTTTATCACTAATATTATCGGTGATAATGCCTTAAACAAATCGACATGAATGACAAAGTGACAGCAATGAGTAACTGACAATACAGACAACTTGACAGTGATGATGATCTGACAATTGAGTCATTTTGTCTTCAATGAATGAACACCAATGACAATAGTAACGAAAATGAAAGGATAGTAATAAGAAGTTAAAACAACAAGCAAAAAATACTTTGGAAACAAATTCAGCTCGCGCCAACTCGTTTAATGTCGAATCGCTGAAGGGTCAAGCTGTCACTAAGCAACTGCATGATACCGTGGATAAGATCAAGGAGAGCATTGGTCAAAGGATGTTCGATCAATGCCTGAAAGGGCAATTACCCGATATGGAAGAGCTCGTTTTACCGGCTGAGCGCATCCAGGTGACCACGATCCAACTGGTTTTGATCGCTACTACGTTGACACAATGGTCACAATGGTTTGACAAATGAGTACGGTAGCCGCGCGAGCGAGCGGTCGGCGCGCGGCTGCAGTACTCATGGACGGAGCTTACGCTTCATCGTCGCACTGACTGAACGCCATGAACAGTCCAGCTAAACTACAATCCAACTCTGGCGGGGGCGAGCGGGTGTCCCAGGGATACCGGAATGTCCCCGGGCACCAAGCCGGTTGGATCCCCATGACCTAATGGCATAATGGCGGAGTGAAAATTTTTTGCCTAAATTTGAAATTTCAGTTGAAACGCTGCATAATGGCAGCAGCAAAGCATGAGTTGCCACCGATTTGCACACACAATATGCTGGACCCGGCTGATCCAGTGCTGTGCGCTCTTCGAAGAACGCAGCTGATCAATCAGCGCAGTGATCGCGTTAAGGTTATATTCCATCCTGGTCAGTTGGACGAATCTTTAATTCAGTAACAATAACGACGATAACAATAGTATAACAATGAATAGTGACAAATTGCAGAATTCCTGTCTTCGGTGTCCCCCCTAATCGGTCTTGACTATGAGGAATTTGTGCGTGGCTGCCATATGGGTGTGTTTCCCAGCTACTATGAGCCTTGGGGTTACACTCCGGCCGAATGCACTGTAATGGGTGTACCCTCAGTTTCGACCAATCTCTCCGGTTTCGGTTGTTTCATTCAGGTAGATTGTTTCTTTGTTATATGTAAATATATATATAAATAGATGTATATAATAGTGGATTGCGGTGAATTGCCGTCGCTTCAGAGCACTTGGGCGTAGCGGCAAGCGACAATGGGCGGAGCCTACTTGTGACGACAGACTCCGCCCACCGCCGCGCGCAGCTGCGCGTGAACGCTCCGCATCGAATTGCCTGCGCTTACGTTAAAACTCAATATGTCTATTAATAGTGTAATAATCTATACAATATACGCAATAATAATAATAATAATAATAATAATAATAATACACAATAATGATAAAGGAGCACGTGCATGACCCAGCGAATTACGGTGTCTACGTAGTGGATCGTCGCTTCAAGGACGCAGAGGGGTCCATAAGGGACCTGGCCCAGATACTGTACGATTTTACTGGGTTGTCACGTAGACAACGTATTATTATGCGGAATCGTACTGAGAGACTCTCGGAACTTCTCGACTGGAAGAGTTTGGGTGTATTTTATAGGTCAGATTTTGACAATTTCACTTTGATTTTTTACTATTCACGATTCATTATTATCTATTATTATTGCGAAATATTTTTTTATTGCCTTAGCGCATTAAACGTTTATTGGACGATTTTAAAAAGGCGATTTATTCACAGATTTGCCAATGCGTGGGTGGGAGCCCATTTGGGCGGAGTAATTGGCTTAGGACACCGCCACCCGCCCACGCACCATTGGCGATTTCACTTATATCTATTGCATTTGCCGCTATAATTATTATAATTATTATCACTATTATTGTTATTATTATTATTCATTATTATTCATAATTATTATCACTGTCATTATTTTAGGGATGCCAGAAGGATGGCTTTGGAAAAATTGCACGGTGATTTGGATAATATAATCGCAGATAACGAAGGAAAGGTACCATCAGCTGCGGCCAGTCGACGCGGCAGTTTTACGGGCAGTCTAACGGACGAAGATGAAAAGTGACAGGGTTTTCGCATGATTTCAGGTCATTTTCGGAGGGTTTCCAGTCAATTTCAGGTCATTTGGGGAGGGAGGGGCAATTTCAGGTCATTTGGGGGGAGGGCTGGGCTTAATTACAGGTCATTCGCGGAGGGGAGGGATAATTTCAGGTCACAAAATGGGGGAGGGGAGTGGGGAATTTTTTGATTTTGCAGCGGCTTGCATTTTGCTCTGGCTAAATGAATCTTGCGTAATTTTTAATGAGTGTTTTATGGTGATTTGTTAATTTCATACTATTATTATTAATCATTATTATTATTGCTACCGTTTCTTACTGTTTATTATTTTTACTGTTTATCATTATTTTTATTGTTATTGTAAGCATCAACATAATTTTGTGTTTGATTTGAAATGTGAGTCTTGTGGAAAAGGGAATGCTTTGTGATAATTGAGAAAATATTATTGTGATCTGTCCGGTAGTGTGGCCATTGTTTTATTTTTACTATTTCTTCAAATTTTATCGTCAATATTGACTCTGACCTGACTTTAATTTCAGGCCAAAATTTGACTTCTGTTTTAATTCCGTTGTTCAGAATTTTAGTTCAATTGTATACATACGTTGAAAGATATTTTAATAGTGTCTCATTTTGTTTTAATCGGAATTTCAATGCTAGACGATCATACTAGTTCTATTCATTTATTGTTATTATAATTATTGTTTATTATTATCATGCATTCTTATTGTTGCTTTTATTATTTGTTAATTCTATTGATGGTCTTCATAATGACGATGCTGATGGTGAATAAGATGCCTTGGATAAGTTTTATTGCCAATAAATGAAAGGGACACTCTGTCAATGATTGCACACATGGTAAAATGTTATAAACTTGAAATGTTTTCATTGCCCGCAAAAATCGTTCGTTCAAATGGTGCTCCTCAATTTCCATGTCTGATCGAGGCACACTGGCTTTGCGTGTGTTTGCGATGTTAGCTGTGTTGCTGGTGCGAAGGCGACAATTAATAATTTAGTTTAACCAAACTAATAAATAAAGACGATAATGATGATTGAATTGTGTGGTAATACAACAGACGACTGAGTAAGATGCGATGATGGCGACTACAATAACTACGGCTGACGATACCGAATACACTAACAACACACTAACTACACTGACACAGTACTGAGACTGATACTGACACAGAGGAACTAATATAACCACACTGAGCTACTTATATAGTTGTTGAGATTAGCTAATTACAACACAACGGTTACGAGTTGCCAATGGTGGTCAGAGAATACACGATATGCAAAGCACTATAGAGAGACGTACAAGAAACCGTAAACAATAAACAAGAGATCATCGATTTATCTCAATATCTTCCTTCAGCCTTGGCCTAACGCTAGAGCTTGTGTCTAGGTTGAGACTTCGGCTCGGCTTGAATTAAGGTTGGAGTCCGGGCTTAAGCTCAGGAACTTTACGCCAAGCCCTGAGTTCAAGTGCAGATTCACGCTACGACTCAGGGCTTAGGCTTGAACTATGAGCTCCAATCTTCAGCTAGAAATACATTTATGCGAGTCTCAGGTTGAGATGATCAGGCTACTACCCGAGCTCGTATTTTTTGGATTTAGACTGATACATCAGTGTATCCAACCGTTCAGCTTCGAGTTGATCCGGCCGCAGCCCTTTTTGTCGTTAGAAACGGAACCTCTCGCCCGCTCAGTTGAGTTATCAAGGTACCTGAGCCCACTTCTAGCCCTTCAAATGTCAGAGATGCCCCCTCACTATGCGCCTAAAAAATTTGAATCTGTCGCAGCTTTAAACCTCACTAAAAGGAAATATTTTTAATGTGCGAGTACTTTTCAGTTCTCTGAACTAAAGATTCGTAGCAACATTGAATTTGGTGTGAATGCCTCTAATGGGTCTATTATCTCATCTTCAATCAATCAAATATACAAACAAATGCATAATAAATGTGATGATACTATATAAATCGAAAAGATTATGAATGAATAGTAATAAATAATACTCTTTATTCAGTAATACTTTCTAATAAATAATAAATAAACTCAACTTTAATCCATTGCGGAGATTAACACTTCAATATCCAATTCAATTCAACTGCATCAATTGAACATTCAAAGCTATCTCTTACATTGGTATGGATCCAGGAACCAATGCAACCACGTTTTAGAGCATTTTAGTTCCTTTTAAGTCTAAGCAATAACGAAAGCCTCAGTCTCTGCCCAAAAAAAAGCCTAATGTTGATCTCTGAGCTTGGCCGAACTTGGTGGTCCGAGCTTGAATCCAAATCCGGGGCTAAGCCGCCAGAGTTAGAGCCTTATCAAACGTCCAAAAGTAAGTGTGTGAACCTAAGCAAAGGCTTTGGGGCGCAGGTAAACGCCTTTGCCCAAGCAAACATCAGAGCCTTGATCCTCAACCCAAAACTAAGCTCTCAGCGCAACAAATTCCTGCGCAGAGTCCACAATCAAAGTCAACGGGCCGTTCAAAAAAAGCACCTCAAGTTTAAAACCAAGTGAATGTCACATCTAGATCAAGAAATCGGCTCGAATTTATTTATGCACACTCACTCAAATGCACTCCAATTCGCGAATCGCATTGCTTTCTATGAATCGACCAAACAATCAATCATGTCAAATGAATGACGAACATGAAAATTAATTTCAGTGACGAATTATTTGACTGCAAATTATGATTATATACTCTCATAAGTCTCGATTTCAATTCACTTCATTAATCATACAATAGTAATTGAATTGAATCTCAAGTACAATTTCCCAATGAAGTGTTTTCTTCAATGAACTTACGTACCGGTGAAGTGTCGTCCAGCTTCCAGTCATATCTATAAGACTATAAAATCAGATCCAATGCAACACATATGTCAACTCTCGACCATACCTCAAATGTTACAAACCTCATAGGCCATTTTTTCATCGGCACTATGATATATATTAATTTTAACATTATTATTATATATATTATCATGATCATTATCATAATATATAATATGTATTATGTATATCATAATATCTATTCTCAGATATACTATGACATAATAATAGATGATAATCTTAACATTTCTACAATACTTTTAACTATTTATTTCCTACTAACTTCTTTAGACTTATCAGCACTCCTACCTTCGAGTCCAGTGAAATCATTCCGTTCCAGTTCCACTCATGGAAACTTTGAAAATGAATTAGTCACATGAATTTAATTCATATGAATAAATTTCCTGATATTTGTGCTCAGTGATCCCTTCGTAATGTTTATATCTCTGAATTAGCATCCAGTAATTTCATTAGAGTAATCTACGCAATGCAATCATTATAACAATAACACTTACAGTAGTACGAGTGCTGATAGCAATAATAATGTTAATAAGGATAATTACTATTACGTATAATAATAATACTAAAAATAATATTTATAATAGTGCTAATTAAAAGCTGCTGGTCGAATTTTTGGAACGTCGAGAAATTTCAATTTCAATTGAGTATCATTAAACTTTCACAGAATTCACAATTAAGTCCACTTTATTTCGAGTGCTCTTCTCTTCCTTCCGCTTCTCACATGAGTATGCACCATATCTTAATTTGAGGTGTCGACGAATTTGCTGTTCTGCTCTCGTTTCTCAGAAGAAATCACCTCAGCACTCGAGCGAGCGAATTTTCGTGATTTTCCATCAAAATCTCATAAAGTGCTCATTGATTTCCGGATTTCCATCAAAAAAAGTGCTCATTGCCGGAAGGAACCCTTCATAGAGTCCGAACAATTTCCTGAATTTATTCAACAATCATTCGGACGGACGGATGAGAAAGAAATGCCTAATTGAACTCAAAAACTCTGACTGAAAATGATATCAAATTAAACTAAATGTACCAGTCAATTTCAAATGAATTTGTCCTATGGTCATTAGAGTTCTCTTCTTTTTTTTTGTTTTTTTTTGTTTCAGCGTCTCATTTCGAATGCATTCAATTTCTATGCAACCCTCGTCATTATTAGTGTATACAAATTCTTTGCACTCTTCTATTAAATAATCTAGAAATGCATAATATATAAACTTCTTGTGCCATTAATTATGCTCAGTGTTATAGAATCGCATGAATTTTCAGTGACTGGAAGAGTCGAAATCCTTTGGATATCCATCCGAAACTGCATGAATTTTTAGTGTCACTAGAGGCCCAAATCCACATTGATATCCACTGATATTCACCATCACCAAACTGCATGAATTTATAGCCACTTGAAGTTATATCCTTTGATATCCACCCATATAATCCTACAATATAAATATACGATATTCTAGCAACTACAGGTGTTGCTCTGAATCATAGTGACTAAAAACTAAAATCTCTTGATAGCTGCTGATATCCATCCCCAATTCGGATAAATTGATAGTTACCAGAAGGCATATCTCCTGATATGCAATGATATGTTCGTTTTTTAATCCTAATAAATGAAATCCTAATCTAATGACACACAATCCTGATATAAATGTTTCTATATATGAACATCTAGCAACGAAATTCTCACTGTTAGAATCGCATAAATCCATAGGAACCGGAAGCCCAAATCCTCCGATAGACACTGGTATCCTCCAACGTAATCCTATAATATACTTGTACGATAGCTAAACTTCTCGTGAGTATACGTAATGCTCAGAATGCATGAATTTATAGATTCTGGAAGCCCAACTCTTAAGATATCCACAACCTGATCGTAACCTCATAATTACTAGTATGTTTAGGCTTAATCCTAGGATAAGGTTTCCGTATTCGGCCTCAGTCTTACGCGCTCCTCAACTCGAAAAATAAGCAATGTTATTTCGCGATGCATGATTCAGAATTATTTGGAAGCAAAGAGGAACAATTTCGTACTGATTTTATGATAGATAATGTTTTTAAAATTATAAAAATTATGATTAAGTTCCAGTAATTACAACTAAAAAGAACTAGCTACTATATTTTGAATAATTCTATTTGAATAATTTAGATTCTGAGGTCATAACCGGGTCAAATTGAGGTCAGGGCCAAAAGTTCGAGGTCAAACCATGATCAACGCAAGCTCAGAGGAGGTCAGAGTCTGAAGTCAAAACAACATTCACCACTTTATCCCTGCAATCTGTTATTAATGAAACGGCTTGTATATCGCAATGATTTAGCTCCGCATTCAAATGATATATCTCTCACTTTTTGAATAGACTGAATTATTCAAACGGTAGTAGTTGGTTCTCATACGCCTTTTAGTGTAAAAGCATTCATCCTGATTCAACTGGATCAGATCTCGGAAATATCTTTTACTAATATCCATTAAGATCCTCGTCTTATCCGCTTCACCCCACCACCTCACACCTATCAATCAACATTCTTTCCTTCACCATCTTCCTTATTTTTCATTGTTCCTTTGTTTTACTCACAGTATTTTTCATCAAAAAGTTCTTGCTACCAAAACATTACTGATAGCTGACGTATTGTTAAAGTGATACCATTCATAAATCCTTTATCATTTGACTGACACTCGCGGTATTTGTGCTGGCTGATATTTTTGCTGCTTCTGAGCTTATCAGTGGTTTATCAGTTGCTTTATCAGTAGAGCTAAGCGTAATCAGTGGTTATCTACAGTGAATCGAGGCAAAATGACCGTCAGACTGATCAAATTCTCTGTGTGGTTATCGTTTCTGTTGGTTGCTATTGTTCAAATATGCGCATTCAGCGAACAGAACTTTGAACGTGCGAATGAAGTAGCTGAAAATTATAACGTCGCGCCATCATATAAGGTAAGTGAGCTATCGCTGTTGGTATTGTTATTGATGCTGTTGTTATGAGTGTGAGTCTCTTTCCCCAGAAATCATTGGGCTGTCTGAGAGAGTAGAGCAAAACCTGTGATCCGGGTGGTCGCCTGATCATTCGATGCACAGATCAGTTACGGTAATTGATCGGAAAGTTTCTGATCTGCACTAATTGATCTGATATTTGATCTGTTGCTGCTGCTGCTGCTGTTGTTGTTGTTGTTGATATTATTGTTGATGTTCAGTCGATTAAGCCGAATGCATTTTCGGACTCATTTCGAGTCCGTCTCCTTTGGAAATCATTGGGCAATGCGGGAGATCAACTGAGCACCTGATTGATCGCTCAATCAATCAATAATCGAAGTGGTAAATTCACGAAGACATTAGCAGCAACAGATGATTTCCAACGCTATTATCGTTAGTTGTGCGGAAAGTAGGATGTCAGGGACGGAAGAATATGATATTGGTGATAAAAGAAAGGCGTAAACTCGTGATCACTTGTGATTGCTGATTAAAAGAATAGTATTAATAGTATTGATATTCATCGTACTTATAGAAAATTTGATTTTCGCGCTAATGGAAAAAAAACTAAACAATAATAATCACTGAAAAAGCACTTTTAATGAATGCAATATCGCTTCGCAAGATTTTACACGAGCAATGTCTCACAATCAGAAAAACTTCATGTCCGTCAATAAAATTTTCAATTTAATTTTTTCGCCAATCAAATTCACAAAATGCAACATCACAAAAGCACGACTTTCATTGCCTGACTCTCGACAAACTCTCCTAAAAGAAATAGTCAAAAAATTCTCAAAAAGCGAAAAAGTTCTCGCTTCTCAAAATTATGAGCAATTATATTTGAAATAAAATTCGTGTGTTTGGGGTGAAATTAATTCCAAATGAAAAATTGAGATTCTATGATCTGATGAATAATAAGATGGAATCGAAGAGAATGAATGAATAGTGTGTGCCCAATTCGACTAATCACACAATTAAAGATTCTAGTTCAGTTTATCAATGAAGCATGCCATTGAATTTCCGAGATACGCCATTTCCCTAGTACCATCGAATGAGGCAAGCATACGCTCATCTGAAAGCTGTACATTTTTTGAAACGTCAATTCACAATGTAAAGTTTGATTAGTCTCGAATTTAATTTATTCCTCCAGACTTTAATTGGCTGAATCTTGACGAATTGAAATCTAAACGAATTTCTAAAATTAACTGAAAATAGTTTCATCTGAGAAAACCATCTGAGATTCAGCAGATTAATCGAGGTTGATGAAAGAAGGCAAATTCCACAGATAGAGATTGGAGTCAGATGGACGGGCGCGGACTAAAGCAAATGACGGGGCAGTGACGACGAATGTCTCGAATGCGTCTCATAGGCGCTAGTGCCGAGGTAGTTCAGCTCCGGGCTAAGCGTGAATGCAAAATCGATCCCATCAAAAGGCCATTTCGCCCCCAAATTCACTAATTTTCGATCACATTTCACTGCGGATCATTTTTAATGGCAAGCAAGCATAATTCCGTTTCATCGTGCTCATTGCTCAGATAGTAAACCGCAAAAAAACAATGCGCAGCTTCGTTGTGTCAATGGTGTAGGCGGTTAGCTGCTCCATTTTCGGTTGGACGACATTCAATTCGATGTCAGGTTCGGTTCCTAGTAATGGTTATTCTTTGGAAATACATTTTTTCAGGATAAAAGTTTACTGTATCAGCTGGAGATGGTCAAGAGACACGGTGGTGGCGGTCTCTCACAGAATGCATTGTCACAAATATTGGAGAAGCTTGACACTGGCTCAAATATGCGAAAACAAATGCTGGCACGGAAATTTTGGAAATGATCACATCGCAATAATTGTAATATTAATGATAATAATTATAGTAATATTAATAGTAATAATAATAGTAATAATAATAATAATAGTAGTAATAATGAATAATGAATAATGGTAATGATAATAATTAATAGTAATAAAAAATAAGAATAAAATACAGCAATATCAAAAAAATATTACATCGTGTTTTATCATTATCATCGTTTATGTTTATTCATTATAGTTATCATAACAGTAATGATTATTATTATTATTATTAGTATTATTATTTTTATTATCATTATCATTATCACTGCTACTGTTTATCGATTCATATACATAGTTCTAGCAGATAAAAATTCTCGATCTTTGCAGTGAGTCATTTTGTTAACTATTCAATAGCGTTATAATAGCGTCAAAAATACCAGTACTGCTGTATAACCCTGAGTCGACGTCCCACCTCAATTCCAGGCTCCACCTGAAATGTTTTCTCTTTTCCTCACTCTTGATTCGTCATTCACTTTCGAATTTTTTCGCTCGCCCTCACAATTTGCCTCTGCAAATTGGAGCTTTCTCTCCAACTACACCATCTCCCCCGTTACTCTTCCAGTAACGTATTGCCCGGGGTTATGCGGTAATTGGAGCAGGGTAATTTTCTTTATTTGTAATACTAGTAGAGACGATTGAATAAAGTTCATTCTGTTGAGAAATACTGTGATTGAGCTGAAATGCAATAATGAAGAGAAGAATAAATGTGGGTACGGTTGACCGATGTAATGGAATCGCTCAGCTCTACAGTATCCCATCAGAAAACGGCCATCGGCTTTGGAATGCCTGAACAAAACCCTCCAACACATATATATATATATATATATATATATATATATATATATATATATATATATATATATATATATATATATATATACACTTTTGTGATTGCAGAGAATCTCCTCCATCCGACTACACCAAAAAATTACTGTTGTACCGAACAAATCTGAGCATATAATTTAAGAATTTAAGTCTGCTACTCTATTGTGTTCATTGATTCTTACAGATCGAATAGTAATATAGTTTTATTGACAACGTATTACCAGCGCAATTAGAGGTAGTTCTTTAGAAAGTTCAACGTTTCGGCGTAATGCCATCTTCAGGAACACGTTGTTGAATCACTGACGGTGGTCGTACGTATTCGTTGGACAGATCCAGGGTAAGGGATTATAGGGCGGTAGGTAGGGGATTATCAATGAGATGACTGGAGAGATAAATAATATTTGATTATAAACTGTTACCACTATACGCCTTATAAAGGAGGAAAGTTTTCAAGAATTTTTATACCCATGCATATATAATGTGCTGAAATGAATGGCTCAACTCTCCGATATATCTTTGCAAAATCGTCTAAATTACTTGAAGTAAGCAAAACAGCCCAACAATGCGCATATTTTTCTGATGGTAGAGAATCTTCGCTATCCGATGAGATAGCAAAAAACTACTGTGTTGCTGAACCAACCTGATCTTGAGTATACATATGACTTGAAAATGGTATTTCTGATATAACGATTGCAGTGAATTATTGATAAGTGAAGAGATCAATTCAGCGTCAGCGTTTTGCTCTTCAAACGATGCATTAAGCTTATACTTTTTTGAGAGAGAACTAGGCTCAGCTTCAGTCTTCGGCTTTCAGGTTAGCCTAAACTACATCCCGGATCACAAACTGATAGCTTGACCTTAGTCTTGCGTCTAATAGAATGCTCGTCAATAGACAGTTTTGCGAGTACTTTACTGAATATATTTGTTCAACATTTCGATTCAATGCATTCATGATCACTTCATAACACGCACTGCGTATTTCCACTTTCCATAACGGCTTGGGCTCCGCTCAACTCTCCGGTTATGCAGCGCAGTTTTGGTCGCCTCGAATGGATGAGACATTATAAGCTGACTGGTCTGATGAGGACCTAAAATTGCTTGCTTATAGACGGTATTCGAGGATATTTTTGGGGATTATCGGATTCGGGTTGTTTTCAGGCAATTTCACAAACAGTTTAGATAAAAACAGAGTATTTTTAGTAGAATTATTCCGTAAATGTAAAACATTTCAACTGAATTAAACATTTTCTGTACGCACTCGACACTCAATTTGAATTCATTCCGTCTAAAATTGACACGAAAGTGTCTTAAAATGGAACCAATTCAGTACTGTAATGAACATACAATTAGATTTCAACAAAATGCAGTCTAGAGAACAATTATCTGGAATGTAATGATAGCCAAATGATAACAGTGAAACACAGTGAGAACAACTGAACATTCCAATTGGATCATCTTTTTGCGTTTCATATCAAAGGTACTCGAAAGCTGATGTGATAATCTGAGTATTGACAGTAAAGGTGACAGTAATTCACAGTGACAGTAACTTACCGTGAAGCGACGTCGAAGTGCAGAGAAGAGGAATCAACAGTAAAATTGCAATCGACTGCATTCGATCCGATATCCAATTCACAACTGACAATTTGACGTGTTGGATCGCAATTTATTGGTACGCAATTTGGTTTGATTGCATCATCCAAAAGCAAGATATCACATGATATCTTTGATGTGTGGTCATCAGCGCCACAAAAATCACCGGTTATATGAATGAGACATTCGAACAGAGACCATATTATCTGGTTTTTATGTAAATATCAAACTGAATATTAATTATATTTGAATAGTCACTGTAATAATGATAATAATAATAGTATTAGGAAAAATATTGTGACAATAATTATTATTATTATGATAATAGTAATAATAATAATAATAATAATAATAATAATAACCGTAATAATAATAAATAGCGATATATGATATATAATGGGGATAGCACAGATTGCACACAATTTTTGCTCAAATTCAGCAAACTGATTACGGAATAATAATGGAATTATGGAATAATACAGTAATAATTGATACATAATAATTATGGAATTATGGAATAATTAGTTTGCTAAATTTGAGCAAAATTATTCATTGCTAAATATTCTCCGATGGAACATTTGATCAGAGATCAGAATGTGTGATGCGATTATCTCGAGAGCTTAACGCATCGGTATTGGATGGTGTGACAATGGGACAAATCCGAGCTTTTGGGTGGATTTGATGCGATCGAGGAATGGTATTGTTGATATTTGTGTGGTTTTTGATTGGTGGCGGTACACTCAATATACGAGGTATGTTTAGAAATTCAGTTGTATGTCTGCGAATAAGTAAATTCATTCGACAACATACAATACTTTTCAGATAGAAGAGAATTTCGTCTATCCGATGACACCAAAAATTACTGTGGTACCGAAAAATTTGAGTGTACAGACAGCTTGAAAATGAGAGTTTTGATATTCCGATAGCAGTGAATTACTGATAAGTGAAGCGATCAAATCGTCAGTGTTATGTTGTTCAAACAGTGGGTTAAGATTATATTCTCGAGGGAATTTCACTGAGCATTCAGCTCAAGCTTGAGCTTCCAGCTAGCCTTAAGCCAGCCACATCATCAACTGTTTTCGGGTGTTTGTGCTTGGCTTCAGCCTCGATATGTTCAATTACACATTAACGTTATGGGAATGCTTTATTAAGTATTTCCGTTCAACATTACTCGATCGCAACATCAAAGAGAGTCTTTTG
>JAPYMA010001259.1:0-10958 GCA_035041965.1 Anisakis pegreffii | reverse complement strand
ACGGAGAGTCGTCCTGTATGCAGAATGACCTGTGATTGCCAGTCATCTGGGCAAGGTGTGTTGTTATGGCGGTGCTTCGAGGTGGAATACACAAATAAAAATCAATTTCTTTATCCTCAGCAGCCATCTTCATTCACAACTTCAATCAGAATACGTTGCATTGAATAATAAACAATCTCATCGTAAAGTATAATAAAAACACCCACAACATTACAATATCACGACATCGATCATCGTTTCATAAAAACAAAAAAGTAAGTTACGTAAATACTGCTCATTGGTGATGAGCAAAAATATTATTGATTTGTTGATCCCTTACGCCGAAAGTCCGTGACAAACGAAAAATCTGCAAGTTACAGGTAAATCTGGAAGATGAGCTAATTCGGACAAAAGAACGGTCTCAAATTGCCCAAAAACCTGAATGTCTAATGAATGAATAGCACGTTTCATTGGACAGATGTTTAAAATTAACAACCATCTTCTTACACAAAAATTCGCGTGAGGTGGATAGCGTTTCTAGAATCATTCGAATCGATCATCACAATTTTAACAGGTTTTATTACCACTATTAAAAAATGAGATGACATGACTTGAATGAATCTAAATACAACACAGGAAATGATCAGAAATCACAACACATCTGCACGTTATATACCTCAAAATGTCGAAAATAATGTTGAAAGCGTCACCCGAACGAAAATGTTTTAAAAAATATTGAAAAATACGAGGACGATGTAATATAAAATAGAAAATATCGGCGAGTATTACGAAGATTCAAGCAAATTGCGGCACGGAACCGTGACAAAAGATGGCGTTTTTATAAAGCAACAAGAATTAGGTGATATTCAATAACATATCTCATCAAAACGTGTGAAATCCAGCAGAATTAAACCGAATCATAAGCTGATCCACAAAAACTGATTCGGTCATGAACTGCCAAAACACTTATTGCAGTTCAATCGGATTGGAAAGCTAAACGCGTTGAAGTTGTGAGGTTAAGAAATAAATGGAGTATGGAATCGCTGAAGAAGAAGGATTGAGAGTGAATGGGTGATGTGACTGAAATGAATGAGAAAATTTGCAAGATACAGTGGAAGTGTAACGCAGTAAACAATGACGGGAACGAGAGCGACGAGACATCTCGGGAATTGGACATAAAAATCACGTATAGAATATGGGAGGGGAGTTGTGTAAGGGAGTATGCAACGCATGCATTCCTTCTGAATAGATACCTCTATCAGAAGCTGTTCTCCCGTACTCTAATCATTCAAAACGTTCTCTTCTCGGTTTTTACATCTGATTCCCACGATGTCTCATCACTCTCATACCTTCCACTACCCACTGCATTCCATTCCCGTGATGTCGTATCGATTTTCTCATTACCTTCACACGCATCACCAATTCAATCTCATTTCTATTTTTCCCCGCAATCTGAATCTATTTATTTCCCCACCATACCCTTCCTCTCAAATTTCGATTACCAATGGAAATAATGTGTGCAAAACGAATTGCCACAACAACAAACAAAATGATTTATGTTAACATTGACGTAACTCAATCGAAAACAATATAAGTCGGCAAATTAATTTGCTAATCATACTCTCTCAATCAAATATATCCAATAACACATTACAACAGGATTGCAGCAAAGTCATTCTCTGCAAACATCGAACCAGCTGTACAGATTACATAAGCTCCATTTTCAACATGCTATAACTGAAGGCTTGATAAGCCCAGAAAGAGCAGTATATATCCTCGCATAGATCTTGTCATGATACTAAAGACTGCTTCAGAATTCATACAGAAATGATCGATCATCATTAAGATTAAGATGTCCGAATTTCTTAAAACCTGTCACTTCAGAAAATTTTAGATTTATGCTCACACTTTCGTAAATCTAAAGATGATAACACCAATTGAAGCGTCACAGACAGCTTTTCGCCTGCCGATATGAACGAAAAACTCTTACTGATTTATTTCGAACCTACATCAGCATGAAAATTAACAATTTGCTATTTCTTGATGACATATCTGAAAGGTTTCGTCAAGGAATATATACACTTTTCAGAAATCAGAAGTCATTATCTAAATGACGGATATCGAGGAATATCACGATGCTGAAAAGGCTGACGGTAAAAGAGACCTCAGTTGATTAATAAAGATACGCTACATTGCAATGAGCACTGCTTAGCAACTCGAAAACCTTCAGAAAGCCAGCTAATTCTCTGAATCTATGCAAAATTGCTCCACAAAATATATATTTTTCGGAAAGTAGAGAACCTAGGGAATTTGACGGTATGCAGAAACTATCACGTTAACGGGAAAACCTGAGTGTACCGTTAGCTCGAAGAAGGAAACTCCTATAGTGCTATAGCACTGATTGAATTGATCTACAGTGACATAATCTATATGAATGAGCGCCACTGCACTAGTTGAGTTAATCTTAAGAGAATAGCTACATTTCCACAAGTTAGGAGAATTGCTCAGCAAAATATTTATTTTCCTGAATCCTGAGACAGAGTTAGATCGAGCGGTCTACAGAAATTCACATGTTACCCTGCAGACCTGAGACTAAGGTTACTCTAAAGGTGGATACCCATATAGCACTGAGTAAATAGCTATATCTCCTCAACTACTCGTAATTGCTCTGCCAAACATACGGTATTTTGAAAGTTTCAAAGAAATTCTTATGTTTCTAGGCAAACCTGAGAATACGTTTAGCTCGAAGATGACAATTCGCTTATTGATATATACACGTATGGATTGATCTATAGTGATCAATGTACATGAATGAGCGCGACTGCGCTATTTGAGATGGTTCTAAGAAAATACCCATATCTTCTCAAATGTGCAGAATCGCCCGACAAAATATATATTTTTCGGAATCCAGAGGATCTGCAGGATCGAATGCTGTGAACAAATTCACATGCTTCTGAGCAAAAAACCTGAGTGTACGGCTTACTTGAAGCTGATGTTATTTATATTTATTAATGTTATTTAAGATGGTGTTACGTCATGATGCTATTTATAACGATGCAGGCAACGCATCCGGTGCAAAAATCGGAAGTTATAGTCTACAAGGCTGACGTATACTTACCTAAAACTTGGGTAATTGAACCGAATGCCGAAGCATATGCAGTGCTCTGCAATGAACTGAATGCAGCTGTGTGCTTTCATTAATATGCATCTCAGCGAGCAGAATGCATATGAGATGCATACTAACGCATACAGCGGTATGTAAGCGAGATGCATTTTAATGCATCGCACTTCAACAATGCCCCATATGCTTATCTCGAACTTTGTTAATCAAAGCAATTGCTGAAGAAGCTCTAGTCAGCCAAGTAATTGTTTTTTTGAATGCAGCGGTTCTGGTCGATCGAATGGTAAATAAATATTAATATGCTGCTTGGCAAACTTGAAAGGACAGTTGCCTTGAACATATCAAACTATATTTCTATAGTAATGTATAATATTTATTGATGTATAATGATACAATGCATTCCAATGAGCACCACTGCGCTAGTTGAGATAACTTTAATAAAATAGCTATACCTCCTCACCTAAGCGAAATCGCCCCACAAAATATATTTTTTTCTGAATGCAGAGATTCTGTTCGATCGACTGGAGTGAAGAAATTGATATGTTACTGGTCAAAGCTGAGAGTACGGTAGGTTTGAATGTGCCAACCTCTATAGCATCAGGGAAATAGCTGTATCTCTTCGCAGAGGCAAAATTTCTTGGCAAAATTCTCATTTTCAGAAAGCGGAGATTCTGCTCGATCTGGTCTATAGAAGTTGATATGTTTCTGTTCAAAGCTGAGAATACGATAGGCTTGAATATGATAACCCTTATAATACGTAAAGTGTTGATTACTCTCTGCTGATTCCGTGCATATATATGCTTGCCACTTTGCTAGTTGATATTGGCATAGAAATTAGCTGTATCTACTAACATAAGCAAGATCGCCCGACAGTATATATGTATTTCCAAATCTAGGGTTTCAGTGGAATCGAACAATGTGGGGAAATTGCTGTGTTAGTGGGGGTAACGTTAGATTGAAAATGGTCATCCTGAAAATAGTAAGTTTTCGTAAATTCTGATCATATTTATCATATTCAGGCTTTGTCAGAATTCAATCTTTTTACTGTTGTTTCCTTTCTTGATGTCAAGCTTATAGATTACAGCTTCTAATGTTTGTAATGAATGCGTTGCCTGCTCCATTATAAATACCATCATGATTGCCGACACCATAATTTCATCTTCAGATCGGGTATGGTGATAGTGTTACCAATATTATTCGTAACATGTCACCTATGCATTCGTCACTACCATGATCCGGTGCAAACCCTATATGTTACTCAAATTCATCTCATAAGTTATTGCAAAACAGATTCATTTTGAAAATATACTTATTCAGTGTGATAGGATAAATATTATACGTCTGTAATAAAACCCTTGATTTTCTCTGAAATCGGAACCATTGAACTCAGTAATCAAAGCAGTACAATGCAACAATAGTCCCTTTATCGATCATCAGTCAAAACATTTGCCCAAATCGTGTCTTCATAATCAAATCCAAGATCTCCTTCACTCCAGTCAGAATCCAATTTGCCCCCAGCGGCAATTCTTGGTGAACACTAATACTATTCGTCGGATTGGAGACCACTATAATAACGCCTGCTGACTAATGCATGTTTTGATAGTGCAATTTGTTATCGAATATAAGTAATGAACTAACCATGTAATTGCTGCGCTTAAAATGACATGTAGGTGACTGATATCAAAATGAATCATGACCTATCTGAACGAAGCCTTTAATCGGCTCGAGGCATTATATGCTAATGATTTGTACCAGTAGACTGATACCAACTGATTCTAACAACGGAACATGTATCCGATGTTTGAGGGTCACTCAAGATCGGCGTTGAATTTGGGTACAGCCAAAGTTGATAACATTCCCAAAAAACTGCTCAGTCAATGAACTGTGGTGTCTTTTTCATGCCACAGTTAAATGAATGTTTAATGTTTCGTTGTGTTACGTTGAACGTATAAATAATGAAGTCTCACTTTGATGCACTGAATCGGTAACGAAAATGTTTTGTCATTTGAATATGACGATTGTTTTCTATGTTTTATTACAGTTTATATCCAATCACAAATCGTTCCACCAAAAGAATCAACTGTTCAAATCCGTCGACAGCTTCTTCATTTGCGTACTCGTGCTTGATGTTCTGCACCAATAGGACGATCTTGAGGGAAACCGCAATGTACTTCCAGCAAAACGCTAGAATTTCTGCATTTGCTAGATCGCCACATATACCAGTGACCATCTAGAACGATAATCTTTGATCAGTTTCGAATCAGTAATGTTTTTTATTTATTTATTTATTTACTCAGCTATTATTGTACATTTCGTACATAAGCCACCATCTTGCGACATCTTCAACGCAGCTACCGAAGATCTTAACTCGGAAATCAGTAATGTGCTTATCGTTATTTATTCACTGCCTTCAAAACGCTTAACAACGACAGATTATCAGTACACAGTTAGGCAGATGCACTTTGGAACTCAAAAGTTGCCGAAACCGGATAAACCGGATAAAGGCTCGAAAGCTGCCGAAACCAGATAAAAGTTCAGCCGATCCTTGTAAATGGAGCTATGATTACATGAAATTGAAAAAAAAACACCGACTAAATCAGTTGACGTTAGGGGGATCGAGCCCACCGAGCGCCCAGTACAGAGTCGAAAACACTTCCACTGAGCCATGGGTGCACGTTTTCTCGTTTGAAAAATTTCTTCTACATAAAGTTGAGGTCAAAAAAATTTGACAGCCTTTCCCTTAACCTTTTTTCCAATTTTTGTAAGCGTTAAAAACACGCTTACTCGTTATTAATGAATAAAAATTTTGCGAAAATTCGTTACCCAACCTAATGCCCACTTCACCAGCCAACCTCCCCACCCGAAAATTGCCCGTAAGGCATTACCCCTGTCCTGTAATCCTCAGATTTCACCTCATCTAGGGCAAAATCTCACTCATTCACTCGCCGGCTTGACTGTGTTCAGATGAGTTCGTTTCCACCGTTTCACGATGGTTCAGTGGGGTGTCATCAACGGAAAAGGATTCTTCACTGCTAACACCCTCCCCGACAATACTAACGGAGTAGTTCATAGATAGCAGTTTGAAATATACCCTGAGACATTGACCGAATACAACGGCCATCAAGGCCGAATCGCCCTTAGGATGTGCGCGATCTTCATTTATCTCATAATCTCGCCATTTGCTAGCAATTTCATCTGAACTTATTTGGCGATATGTTATCGCATACGTAATGCATTTGCATATTTCCCTCATCCCTCTCTGTTCATACTCTAAGCTTTCCATCTCTATTCTCATCGATTGGATGATTCGTTTAACTGAATGTTCACAAGGAAGGATTGTTCTGCTGATTTTTTTTGTTTCATGACATTATTTTGTGATTGCAAGTTTATTTGTTTATGTTAGATACATTTTTATGTTTTATGATATATATCTTTGCATTATTTGTTTATACTGTTCATGTTTATGTTTATGATATATTGTTTCAATCGTTAATTGAATGTCTTCTTCCTAGTTTGACTGTTATTTTTGAAGGTTTATTGCAGTTAACTGCCATTTTGATGAGATGTCAGGTTTTGTGAGAATCGCAATCTTATTAGTTACAACAATAATTGCAAGCATACAGACATCACAATGTAAGAAATAACAATAGTTGGGAGTTTGATTCTCACAAAATAAAGCATCACACACACACAATTTAACATGGAAAGCAAAAGCTGAGTAATAAATAACATTACTCAGCTTTTGTTACAACCAGAAGTACAATAACTACAACCATCATTATTTACGGTAGTGTTTGTCGAGACAGTGGGTCACCCCGTTCCCGTACCATTATTCTCTTCGACTTTTTTGTCGGGTTTGTCCGCCTCCCTCAGATTTTGGACGGGTTTCCCCGTCCAAAAATATGTTACTCGACAAACCCTATTAATTATAATGATTATAATGAAAAATATTGATGAATTAATATTCACAGACAGAATGATCCAGGAATGCCTTTTTTTTAATTTTTTTATTTTTATTTTTGTTTTTCTTTGATTTTTTATTTTTTATCTTTTAGTTTTTTATTTTATTTTTTGGTTTTTATTTTGTTTTATTTCTTATTTTTATTTTTATTTTGTTTTTTGGTATTTTATTTTATTTTATTTTTTTTATTTTTTCTTTTTTTAGGCATTCTCTCTATGATATTAAGTTTTATTTATAAGGTTGGTCCATTCTGTAGGTAGTTGCCGGAGTCTGGTGGCGTTCATCGTGTTAGATTCAGGCTGCTACCACTGGATTGAGGGGCTCATTGTTCATCCTCGGGTGACTTTTTGAGGTAACTGGTTGTGATGAGGGGAATATTGAATCGATATTGAATCGTGATTCTTTTTTCTGACCGTTGATTCCGTGTCGTGTATCAACCAATTATCGGTTACTGCTTTATAGTTTTAAGTTGTAACCTGCTTGAGGAGCTGGCATGTCATTCAGCCCTATGACTCCTCTCCAAATTCAGGGCTACATATCAGAGCCCAAAGGTTACTCGTTGGGATGTCATTCATAGCATTTTTGGAAAGGCATTTGTTTCAAAGGGCATGGGTTTTCACTGAGCAAACAGTGAAGTAAACAAATTTTTTGGAATACTTTGCAGTAACGGGAGTTTGGGGTAATGCTCTTCCTGGTTGCATCTGATGTGCCAGTTTTATGGGACATTTCGCAGTAACGGAGGTTTCAGGTAATGCGCTGCCACATTCGGTATGGCAGTTTCTCATATTCCGTTCTTTTTTTGCGCACATTCCGTTGATCGAATCGGTACAGCAGTATTGAATTGTTGCTGAGTGGCAGCAGTGGTCTTTTCATTGATTATGTTGATTATTTGACTGGTGTTGAATATCGTCGATCCTCATTGCAGCGTGTTTTGCGGTGATGTCGTCGCAGTTGAATGTAGCAATAAACAATAAAATTCTAGACATTACAATTCACGATCAACAAGGGAAAACGACAGTTGAACATTTTAAAACATGAACACAAACAATATTTTGCACACAAGCAATAAGACAACAACAGTAAATTTAATCATACATACCCTACACATTGTTAAACAATTGCTTGAAAAACATGATAAGACCTTATAATGATGACAATTTAACATGTTCATACCTCATAATCTTTTCGGAATACTACAGTCGAATTAAATCTGAGCATTCCCAAACAATTCAAATGCGTTCCCATGCAATCAGATATTCCAAACAATCATTATAAGGTCTTAGATTCTAGTGCAGAAACCAACTCACAAATTTAATTAAGGCATCTCAAATGGCAGTTAACTGATTGACTTTCATTTAAAAAAATGTAATCCTCGAAGTGTGATATCTATTTTTTCATATCTTGTGCGCATGTAATTCCTCTACAATGTTATAATTATGCAAATGACATTACGTATGCGATATCGTTGTGTTCATCAGAATGTCAGATTTGCTCTTGATCCATGAAAATCGTTACTGAAGCATCTTTTCATCAAATTGATTGATTCTTTTTTCTTTGTCAGGTTTGCATCACCCTTTCTGTTATATTTATCGTTTTGTTTACCGATTTCTCATATGTATAGACCAAGAGCAAATCTGACATTCTGATGAACACACTGTATATCCTCTCAGATCCAAACCCGTATCGTCTGCTTACTTTTTTTCCATAATTTCCATATTTTCCAATATAATATGAGATAACTTCAATAAACAACTAACGGGGACAGCAAAACAGCATTTGCTATCCCCGTTAGTTGTTTACTGAAGTTATCTCATATTATTGTCGTCTTAGAGCCTCCATTTATCAACGAACCATTGAATATTTCCCAAATTTTGTTATCTTTTAATCACCATCCGAAAGCGGATGAATCTTTTACATCCTTTTATCTTAGTGATCATACCAATAACTTCTCCATCGAAATCGAGGGGTTTATAAGGATCTGCGTCTCGAAATAACCTTAAAAACAGTTCTGAACTGATGAATTCAAATTTCGAGACGCAGATCCTTATAAAACTGGGTTTGGAACTGAGAGGATATACGCCTAAGGACGATCCGTAATTTGGTGACCGCTGTATCCGGTCAACTCCCAAACATCTTATTTCAAACTGCTCCCCATGAACAACTCCGCCAATATCCTCGGGGAGTGAATTAGCCGAGAAAAATCCTCTCCCGCTGATAGCTCCTTTTCAGAACCACCGTGAGCGATAGGAAAGGTCGCTCATCTCAACACATTCAACGCTACGGAGAGTAAAAGGGCAGGATTCGCCGCTTAGAATGAGTTGAAATTAGTGGATTAAAAGGATAGGAGGACATGCGTAACGTGTGATTTTAAGGTGAGTGGGATGGGGACGAATTGAGAATGAGGGTGGGTAATTCTCACCTAGGAAAGAAATATGAAAGAATTCATAAGGGAAAAGTTAACCTTTGGTGATGAACGTCACCGTCTAACCATTGCTCCATTGCAGCAGCCGCGAATTCGTCTTCTCGGTTCCATTCCGCAATCGTCCCCGTGTTTCGTTTCCATCGTTCTCATCCCTCGTACCCTGCATGTTTCACCAATTATGCTCGATTTTGAGTGTATTTGCATGAATATATTCACTCGCAACGTTTATTTAACCTTCATTTCAAGCGTGTTTTATTGTAACATAAAGTTGTGCTCGAATCGCTCGCGGTAATTATTTATCAGTGCTTATCTCTATAGTTCAAACGTGGTACTCAGCAATGTGATTTCTGTATGTTGTTCATCAATTTCTAGCGAAATGATTAGTTTCGAAATGTTAAATCACCGAAAGTCGTCGTGTATCAATGATTTTTGTTTAATGTGAATGACATTCTGTCCTTCTAGGACATCCGGGTAATTCAGGACATGCTACTCTATTAATTTATCGTGATTTCAATAGGATTAGCTATTTATAATCGAAACTGAGAGCTTTTCTGAGTACTGTTTATGAAAAAATTTCTAAAAATTGCTTGCACTATATGCCAACGATAAAAAATTGAACTTGCGAGAGAGTATGCGAATTGGAGAGACGTCTGTCTCACTGATTACGTATGTTAAACTGATTATCTGCCCTTTGATGCAGCCGTTAGCCACACCCACTTCCATGGAAATTCACTGTTTTCTTGCGAATCATGCACGTTTCAGAATCTATGCAAGGGAATGCCACGCAGTTTCATGAGAGCGTGGGAATTCGAATGCTAAATTCTGATGGTCACAAATTTTGTGTTGATGAGAAACTTTTGTTGTAAATTTGACGGTGTTTTTGAGTTTGTTTGGCGTTTTCGTATGGCGACAGTTTATCTTTATAATTGTAAAGAAGTAATTAACTGTGTGTCGGAGTTTCAGATCTGTATTCATAAACACTTAAAGAGGGAAGCGATTCGAATTTCACAACGAATTGGCAACCAGAGAGAAGGGTTATTTTTGAAGACGAACACGATAAGTTGGATCTTATCAGGTTTGAGATTTTATTACAATTGCTGTAATGCTTTGACGTATATAAGATTATTGTGTGCTGTCTATTTTATGGAAGTGGTTCCTGAGAAATGCGATAATGTTACTGTTTTTTTCTTCGGAGAGAAATGTTTCAATGTATCACGACTTTAACTGCTGGCCAATTGTTCGTTATTTTGAACGGTTGTTCGTGTTTTTCGATGGAGCCGGTTCTGCAGCAAGATAGGCTGACTCATCAATCACCTACTCAGTTTGATTCCAGGCGGAAAAAAAAATTAAATTTTCTAAACATAACTTAGTCAGTTGTCACTGAGTGGAGTTTCGCTTTTTGCTTCTAGCGAATGGTTTTCATTTCATCCATCCTATGTTTGCTGTGGCTGTTTATCATATGGTTTTCATTGTTT
>JAPYMA010001258.1:0-10745 GCA_035041965.1 Anisakis pegreffii | reverse complement strand
GGACGAAATATTCGTTCACAACACATTTGAAATATTCAATCAGCCTTGAGGCTGATCAAGAGAACTATTATCATACGAATGCTTGCATCTTCAAACGGACCAATGTCATGTTCTGGCTAACAGGCGCATTACCGGTTGGTTACATATGATAGCCATTTGAGGTGAAGCAACTTATGCTCAAACTTATCCCAACTGAAGCACTGCGCTTATCAACAAACCCTTCCTCAAATGGATTTAAGCGGACAGTCTTTCCATTGAGCAACATTTAAGAAAATGCAGGCAGGCATTGCCGCTGGATCAGCCGTTACAACTTAGAAAAAACGTCGAGTTCTGTACCCGGTATTCAGTAAATTATCGTTCCACATTTTATTGGAGCACTTCCTGTGAAGGTTGCGCATGAGAAAGACAACCAAAACACAATCAAATATCTTGGGAAGTCATAAACGGTTTGCAATAAACTGCAGAGTTGTCGATACCGTTGAATTTATAGCAGTTGAGTATGGAGATTTAGAACTTTAAGGATTTGTTGAGAACATTTGATCAGGATACAATTACACCAGTCTCGATGATATGATCAATTACGGTTCAAAATTGAAGTTTTTCATGCTTAAACAAATATCCAGCGGTCGAATACTCATTAATGGTGAGTTGAATGCACGAAACGAGAGAGACGCAATAAATGGTAATTCTCACGAAGCTATTTGCATTTCACTTATTAGTATCCGTATTCTTATTGATGTTATTACGCTTATTATCGTATTACACTCTTATACCTTACGAGCATTTGCTTACGAAAGTTCCTTCTAGCCATTGTCCTTGTCCAATTTATTGCCAATCTCGTATTAATGTCATAAATTTCAATTTTTGCCTTCACAGTTGATCAGAGTTGAATTTCTTGTGACTGAATGAACATTCAGCTCTGAACAGATATCTTCTGCTTGATCTCCATAGAAGACTCAAACTGTTTATATATTAAGTTGCCGAACGAAGGTCCTGAACATCTTATGAATATACCCCAGTTCAGTCATTGTCAGTTCGACCTTAACGCACTTGACTTTTCACTTCCATGCTGTTCTCGTTTCATAAGCGTGTCTCTTATGTTTTTGTAGAAAATGACGTTCAATATAACATCACTATTGGATGACACCTCAAGAACAGAGCATTTCACAGAAACTCCAAATGAAATAGATGAAACAAACGATAAAGGCGTTGACGATGAATACCCTTCAAGTAAATAGTGAAACATATCATTGTTTTTGTAGAGCTGCGCTCCAATTCATGAAATTTGTCACTGATTTTCTCAGTGGTGGATTGCACTCAACGTGATTAATCGAACTGAGTGAGTTTTGGCTTTACAAATAGTCTGCTAGATTGATTTGTTTCTGACTACTGAACTGATGATAAAAATTTTCTTTCCAAACAATAAAGGGGATTTTATGCCCTTTCAAGGACACGTAGAATATGCTCCACAATTACCGATCGCAGTTGACGGATCGAGCGTTCAGCAGTGTGCCTCACCTTCGCTTCTTCAACTTCAGATGCTATTCGGTTTTGCAGGTTGAATTTTCGATATTCGAACAATTACTGCTATCTTAAAACAGGAAGCCTAACATGTTGTTTTCAAGAACCACTGCAACGCTCATATAATTTTCCGTTGTCCACTAAAAATAAGCATACATGAATCGTTAAGTTGTTGATTGCAGCACGGAAACACGAGTACAAAAGAGCACGTAAGGCACCGAGTGATCGTAAGCCACGTCAAGCTTACACAACGCAGCAATTGGAACAACTTGAGGCTGAATTTAAGGTGCCCTTATAAGATAGCACATTCGATGGTTTCAGCAAGCCAACGGTGAACTGATCTGAGTGAAATGCCGTTAATTACTCGATACATGATTCGAAGTTGCATTCGATTTACGTTTTTGAAAGCGTTGAGTTTCATTCAGAACTCCGCAAATTTCAGCACGATAAATATTTGAGTGTTTCCAAGCGCATTGATCTATCGAAGAGTCTCAGACTTACGGAAACCCAAATAAAGACTTGGTTTCAAAACTGACGGTGAGTATCTGACTGAAGTATTGCTGACAATTTTGATCAGGCAATATTACCTTCTGTTTATTGCTGAACATTTCGAAAACTAGTCTGGAAGAAATATCTGTGAAAAATTTAGCAGATTACAGCTGAGCTGAAGAAAATTGCAAATTTACATGAGTGAATAGCAAAACAAAATTAGGTTGCTTTCAGCACGAAATGGAAGAAGCAGTTGACCGCATCGCTACGTGAACTGTGTAAAACCAGTGTGTATCCACTTCAAATCACTACCCCAAATCCAGTCGCCTCAGCAATCAATCCTGCTCTCTTTAGATCATCTACTTTATCGACCAATTTTTTTTTGCAAACAGAACCTCAACGACCTTCCGTATGAGTAACGCGACAATTCAAAAAGCTAAGCCATGAACCGTTGCCACCAACTGATCCAAATAATATTCTGTAATGCTCACAATAAATATGACTACTTTGAGATTATGTGTGATCTTTCAAATATGCACCGCAACAATGTTCATTTCCTCGCGTAGATTCAACATCACTGAGACAGCTTGATAGCCTAACTTTTCGTTTTTCGAGACGATCACATTCGAAAACTTGTTTGAAAATATTTACTTTCCTCAAAACTTCAAAGAAGATCGCAAAATCATTTTGCTTTCCTCAAAACCTCAAAGAACTTCGCACGTCAAAATATAGGAGGGACCCTGCTTCTCGGGTTTGCCAATCAACATGTGGATATTTTGGTACCGTTGAATCGAGAATCGACTTTCTAAGAATACAAATTGTGCCGAGGGAATATTTTTTTCATTGCATAATTATAAAAATTATTATGTCGTATAATAAATCATTAAAAATACCATCGCAAAACATTATCAACTTCGGTTGAATCACACGACATGTCAAACAGATTATTACAGTCACCACTAGTGATTTCAAAGGTAAGGGTTTTACACTAGGATATTTATTAAAAATTTATTATGACCACATCGAAAATAAATTTAAGATTTATCCAAACATCTACAATAATTTCAAATAAATACAATATTATAAAATTAAAAAATGTTCGTGACGGGCTGATAAAAATGCATTCGTTTTGCTTGAATTCCTAATTAATTCCAAATTAACAAAGATTGGCTGACGCTTAGATCGCATCACGAATGTAGGCCATATTCAATCTAACGGTACTCTCATGCTCGTCCGGCAACATATCTTCCTCTCTCCACTATCAGATTCTCCACATTCTCTAGTTTCAAAATAACATATATTTTGCCGAACAACAATGACCAGTTGAGGAGACATAGCAATTTTCTTAGATCTATTTCAATTAGCGCAGTCGCGCTCATTGTTCATCTACATTGATCACTATAGATTAATCAGTACGTTAATATAGCAATATACCGGTTGCCATAATCGAGCCAACTGTCTTCTCAGATTTACCCGAAAACATGTGAATTTCTTTTCATCAATCGATCCAGCAGAATCTCCAGAATCAGAATACTAGAAATTTTACTGAGCAATTTGGCTTAGTTGAGGAGATATAGGTATTTTATTGATGCTATCTCGGTTGGCACAGTCAAGCCTAGCGTCTTCTCAAGTTTGCCCAATAACGTCTGAATTTTCTTGCACCATTCCATCCAGCTGGATCTCTACATTCAGAAAAACATATATTTTGCCGAGCAAAAAACATATTTTCACTATAGAGCAATCAGTACGTTCATATAGCAATATACCGGTTGGCATCATCGAACCAACCGTCTTCTCAGGTTTGCCCGGAAACCCATAAATTTCATTTCACCATTCGATCCAGCGGAATATCTAAATTCAGAATATCATATATCTTATTGCGAAATTCGGCTCACTTGAGCAGATACAACCGTTTTCCTTATACTACCTCACGGCTATAGGGGTGCCATGTTCAAGCCTAGCGTCTTCTCAAGTTTGCCCACTAACGTATGAATTTTCTAGCATCGTTCGATCCAGCTGGATCTCTACATTCAGAAAAACATACATATTGAAGAGCGATTTTGCTTAGCTGAGGAGATATGGCAACCTTCCTAGATCTATTTCAATTAGCGCACTCGCACTCATCATTCATCTACATTGATCACTATAGAGCAATAAATACGTTAATATACTAATATACTGGAAGCCATCATCGAACCAACCGCCTTCTCAGGTTTGACCGGAAACATAGGAATTTCAATTTGCCATTCAATCCAGCGGAATCTCTACATTCAGAATAACATATATTCTGCTATCAAATTCGTCTTACTTGAGGAAATATAACTATTTTCTCTACACTACCTCATGGCTATAGGGGTGCCATATTCAAGTTTGCCCGGAAACATAGTGATGTTTGTACATCATTCGACAGAACAAAATCTCTGCTGTCTGAAAATGGCAAACTCACCGGAAAATTTCGCCTATGCGAGGAGACATAGCTATTTTTCTCAAGCTGTAGGGGTTGGCATATAATACTGTACTTTCAGCGTTGACCAGTAACATATCAGTTTCTTCACACCAGTAGGTCGAGCAGAACCTCTGAATTCAGAAAAATATAGATTTTGGTGAGCGATTCTGCTTAGTTGAGGAGATATAGCTATTTAATTAAGGTTACCTCAACTAGCTCGATGGTGTTCATTGAAATGCACTGTATCACTATAGATCAATAAATATTACACATTACTATAGAAATATAGTTTTGATAGATTCAAGCCAACCGTCTTCTCAGGTTTGCCAAGCAACATAACAATATTCATACACCACTCGATCAAACAGAATCTCTGCTTTCTGAAAGCAAAAAACTCGCTGGAAAATTTCGCCTCTACGAGGAGATATAGCTATTTTCCTGATGGTATAGGGGTTGCCACATTTAAGCTTACCGTACTCTCAACTTTGACCAGTAACATATCAATTTTTTCACACCAGTTGATCGAGCAGAATCTCTGTATTCAGAAATATATATATTTTGTCGGGCGATTTTGCCTTCTTGAGTAGTCATAACGATTTTTGCAGATACATCTCAAATATGTAACAGCTTATGTAATCTGTACAGTTGGTTCGATGAATTATAGCATGTTTGCAGACAATAATTTGCTGCAGGCCTTTTGTAATTCGTGTCACTTGATAGATTTGATTGAGAGAAGCATGATAAGCAAATTAATTTGTTGAGGTATAGTGTTTTCGAGAGAGTTACATCAATGGTGACGTAAATTATTTCGTTTGTGTTGTTGTGGCAATTTGTTTTACACACATTATTTCCGTTGGTAATCGAAATTTAAGATAAAGGGTATGGTGGGGAAATAAATAGGCTCAGATTACGGGGAGAAATAGAAATGAGATTGAATTGGTGATGCGTCTGAAGGTAATGAGAAAATTGATACGACATCACGGGAATGGAATGCAGTGGGTAGTGGAAGGTATGAGAGTGATGAGACATCGTGGGAATCAGATGTGAAAACTGATAAGAGAACGTTTTGAATGATTAGAGTACGGGAGAACAGATTCTGATAGGGGTATCTATTCAGAAGGAATGCATACGTTGCATACTCCCTTACACAACTCCCCTCCCATATTCTATACGTGATTTTTATGTCCAGTTCCCGTGATGTCTCGTCACTCTCATTCCCGACATTGCTTACTGCGTTACACTTCCACTGTATCTTGCAAATTTTCTCATTCATTTCAGTCACATCACCCATTCACTCTCAACTCTTCTTCTTCAGCGATTCCATACTCCATTTATTTCTTAACTTCACAACTTCAACGCGTTCAGCTTTCCAATCCGATTGAACTGCAATAAGTGTTTTGGCAGTTCATGACCGAATCAATTTTTGTCGATCACCTTATAATTTGGTTTAATTCTGCTGGATTTCGCATGTTTTGATGAGATGTATTATCGGATATCACCTAATTTCTATCGCTTTATAGACGCCATCTTTTGTCACGGTTCTGTGCCGCAATTTGCTTGTATCTTCGTAATACTCATCGATATTTTTTCTATTTTAATTACATCGCGTTCGTATTTTTCGATATTTTTTAAACATTTTCGTTCTGGTGACGCTTCCGTTATAGTTTCCGACATTTTAAAGTATACAACCGGAAAATGTGTTATAATTTCGAATTCTTTGCTGTATTGGGTTTTGATTCATTCAAGTCATGTCATCCCATTTGTCAATAGTGTTAATGAAACCTATTAAAACTGTGATGATCGATTCGAATGATTCTAGAAACGCTATTCACCTTACGCGAATTTTTGTGAAAGAAGATGGTTGTTAATTTTAAACATCCGCCGCGTGAAACGTGCTATTCATTCATCAGACTGTTTTTTTGGGCAATTTGAGACCATTCTTTTGTCCGAATTAGGTTATCTTCCAGATTTACCGGTAATTTGCAGATTTGTCGTTTATCACGGACTTTCGGTGTACGGGATCAACAAATCAATAATATTCTTGCTCATCACCAATGTGCAGTATTTATGTAATATATTTTTATTTCTATGAAACAATGACTGATGTCGTGATATTATAATGTTGTGGGTGTTTTTATTATACTTTATGTTGGAATTGTTTATTATTGAATGCAACGTATTCTTATTGATGTTGTGAAAAAAGATGGTTGTTGAGGATTAAAAAATCGATTTTTATTTGTTTTTCACCTTGTAGCATCACCGTAACAACGCACCTTGCCCAGACGACTGGCAATCACAGGTCATTCTGTAGACAGGACGACCCTCTGTATGGATTGTTTCCAGAGATTTTAACCTGGACTCGAGGAATGCATCTATGCAAAGAGTTATTAATAAATCATCTCAGTTAAATGAGATTTTAAAGCTTCTGCATAACTGAACGATTTTTATATAATCAAAAAATTTATTCAATTTTTATAAATTTTATACGAAAAATTTACACAATGATTCATACGATTTTTATACAACAGTAAACTAATGTGAAGATTGACTTCGTTAAACATGAAAAATATCACAGAAAAACAAATCCATCATGAATTATTCCTTCACCAGAGAACGTAAAAAATTTACAAAATACAATGCGAATATACAATATCAGAAAATTACACCAGATAAAATAATAATGTTTTCCGCCTGGAATCATTTTGAGTGTGTAGTTTACAAGTCAGCCTGAAAAAGAACTTTTATTTCAGACAAATATTACCAGCAGTTATGACAAAATTTGAATCCATGTGAGTAGTCCAGATGGTCTTTCTTTAGCTTGTAAGCACGACAAAGGTTGCAAGTTGTGATATAACACTTACAACGTGAGATTAAATTAAATAATAAATTAGCGTTGATCATTCCGCGTCACTTAAACAGATAAATGTGTGTGACTGTTTCTGATTTCTCGACTGTTCGTGTCTTTACTCGATTCGTAACGTTTTCGTCGAGTGCGGACGTGGCTATGTAGAATGATGATTGATGTTTGTTTCAGAGAGTCGTAGATTTATGGCAGATTTCATGCACAAAAAGTTAAATCAGAATAAATAGTTGTTGCATATTCAAGTGTCGCTGGATCCTTAATGCGAATAGTTAGAATGGTTTTATCTCACTGCACCCTTCACAAAGAACAGTTTAAGGAACACCCAAAATCTGTTGAAAACTGTTCTATTATATTCTTTTGGGCTCAAGAACAGCACTATTCTATTCTATCCTTTGCGTTCCCCGTTTGCGAACTGTTCTATTCTATTCCTTGGAGTAGTTCAGGAATAGAATAGCTTAACTGGAACGGAGACATCACTGGTAATGTTACTGGTCAGACCTGAGGACAGCATCGATTCAAAAACGTTGCCGTGATACTGCTGAAATAATGCACAGATTGATTAACAGAAATACAGTGTATTGAAATGAGCGATGCCGATTAAATGAAATACCTTCAGAAAATCAGCTATTTCTCTAAGTGTAAGTAAAATCGTCCGAAATCATACATTTATTTCTGAAACTAGAGGATCTGATGTAGTGTTGTGTGGGCAGTCCCCGAATTCGAGGTCCACGTCCCCGAATCCTCGTCCCCGGCCTTTTTGGAGTGGCAGCCATTTTCGGGGACTGTTCTCGTCCCCAAAATGTCCCCAATTTTCCCCGTCCTTGACTCCTCCAGAATTGTCGGCTCCCTCCCAAAATTTCGGGGAGTCTTCTCGAAATTCCCCGGAAAAAAATTCAATTTTCGAGAGGTACTGAGATGTTTATTATTGCTATCGTTAACACGTTGTTATGAGTCGCGACAAGGGTTTTCTGAGCATTCCGTTCACAATTAGTGAGTAGTGAAATGTTGTGCATTTATGGGTACTAGCATTGTCCATCTTATAAGTGCATCACTTATGATGACCTAATGCAAGCAGCTCTCAGCTTACCTTCCAAAACGCTTTCTTTTCCCGAGAGAACCCTATCATTTGAAGTTGTAGCGAACAATCTCATAAACGGTTGAAGAGAAATTAACCGAAGTAGGCAATCTTATGAGTGAGTGGAAAAGCAACGTACGACCCTTCTTCCATTTTGGTAGCTCAGTGATCGACATTGTATTTATCACAGATCAAGGCAAAACATTCGACTTCGAGAAAGTCGATGGAACAAATCTGCACATGACACTAATGACTATCCGATGCAGTTTCATTGTTAACATCGGTGCTGCTTTATTGCTATTTTTATCATTCTTTTCACTGTTAATATTTGAATAAAATACTGTAAGTAGAATTGCATTGTGCCTTCGCAGTTACTGTTTTCCTAGTCTAAAGATTACTTATTTTAATGCATTTTCATCAAAAAATCATGTTTTGAAGGTCCTGCTGACTCTAGTTCCAAAATTTCATTTTCGGAGAGTTTCGAGGAGTCGGGAAGGGGATAAGATTGAGTTTTCTACCCGAAACTCTATGTCCCAAGTCCCCGTTCCCGACCATTCTCGAGTGGCGGCCATTTTCGGGGACTGTCCCCGTCTCCGACTTTTATTCTCTCCCCGATCTGATGGTGTGGAAAAGTCGCAATATTTCTGTCAAACCTGAGGATTGCGTTAGTTTGAATATAATGACCCTGAAACTGCTACAGTAATGTACAGATTGATCAATAAAGATACAGTGTATTTAAATGAGCATTTGTGCGGTCAATGGTCATTTCAAAATGTATATTTTGTTTGCTTGAGCGATCCCAACCCTTTGAGCTGCAAACAAGCGGTGCTACGTTTCGGAAGGTGCGGCAGGCGTTGATCATTGGCTGCAGGCACGATATCATTTCACTTAGTTTGGATGTTATTGAATGCATTGTAAGGGAAATCTCTGAGGTTTGTTGTTACCCGCCAAAGCTTATTTATATGTCCCGTTCATAGTGTTATCATACAGTAGTAACTTTTCCGATATTACCTTCATTTCCATTACTAGTATAATCATTATCTCTCGCTAGCGCCAGTCAGATAACTCGTGACATTAAAAAAATATTCCTTAATTAAAGAAGTCGTCACGGGCTTAGTGAGTAGTTTACAACAGATTTGAGAATAATCACTTGTGCCTTGAAGAAACTAATTGTACTTAAGAGCTCTTATCCCAGATTGAGGTTGAACTAGGCATCTATAGTTTAGCACATACCTAGAATCTTGATTTCTCTCCAGACTGATAGTACAAGATCTTCCTAAGCTTAGAATCGGCCGTGTTATAAAGTCTCGAATTGAGGTGGTTTGAGGAATGAATTCTGAAATTTAGCGAGTTAGCTCTCCAGAATGAGGCAGAGCTAGAAGTAATCGGTAGCTTTCATGTTTGGGTTTGCACGGGATCACGCGATCTGGACTTTTGAATCGGGATCCCGATTTCGGAACCTGATTTTCGAAATCTCCGTGCACAGCATTTGGTTTAATTTTGGTAATATATTTATCTCGAAACACGCATTAAGCATTTCCAGCTCATTTACGTGAAGTTATAGTTGTTGTTTACCACCAGAGCAGTAATAGAGGGATGTATCATATATAATAGCGCCGCCTCGGCGTTCATTTTTTATGAAACAGTGAATAAGGATCTAATAATGTCTCCAGTCTTGCCTCGTACCTCGTCATCGTCATTGCTTATGGTCCATCAATTTCGTATTTACTCTTAGAATATGCTTTCATACAAAGCAATTTCGGAGATACTAAAGAATTTGACGAAAGCGTTAAACATTCTCGCTGCTTGGAACATTTTCTGTTCAAAAAAGACAATGAAACTACGGAGTGTAAATTGCGCAGTACAATTTAAAAAAGCAGAAGGATCGTCCACGAAAGGACTACTTGTGCATTTAAAGTCGGAGCACAATATAGTATTCTCCAGATGACAGAGAGATGACAGAGATGACAGAGATGACAGAGATTGCTAAATTCCTCAAAACTAGTCCTGCACCAAATACAGATCCACTCAATGAAACGATCGCCAACCTTTGCTCAGTTGGTGGTTAGAGTTTTAAGACTATTGCTAGAAAGAATGAGTAATTCAACAACCAACGCCCTAATGTTTCTCTGAGCTTATTTCAAAATTCACTAAATTGTTTCTTTGAATCATTTGCTGGTATGTCAATCTCAATTCAATTTTTTTGTTCGAATGCTTATGATCATTCCTTTTGTTGACGATTCTATTTCAATTATTTTAATGTTTTCATATGAATTCTATTATTTATACAACATAATTTAAATCAGCTTGAAACATTTCAGAATTTCAAAGGAAAATTTATCAAGGAATAT
>JAPYMA010001256.1:0-19330 GCA_035041965.1 Anisakis pegreffii | reverse complement strand
ATAGGCATTTAATTAATACTATCTCTGGTGCCACCTTCGAGGCTACCGTAAGCTCAAGTTTGCCCACTAACATATGCATTTTTTTGCTTCAGTCGATCCAGCTGAATCCCCTCATTCAGGAAAACATATATTTTGTCGAGCGATTTTGCTTTCCTGAGGAGCTATAGCCATTTACTTAGATCTATCACAATTCGATAGCGCAGTCACGCTCATTCATACAAATTGATCACTATAGAGCAATTAATACGTTCACGTCAGCAATAGGCGGATTGCGATCTTCAAGCTAACCGTCTTCTCAGGTTTGCCCGGAAACTTGCGAATTTCTTTTCATCGTTCGATCCAGCAGAACCTCTAGATTCAGAATATTAAAAATTTTACAAAGCAATTTGGCCTTGTTGAGGAGATATAGGCGTTTAATTATTACTATCTCTGGTGCCACCTTCGAGGCTACCGTAAGCTCAAGTTTGCCCACTAACATATGCATTTTATTGCATCAGTCGATCCAGCTGAATCCCCTCATTCAGGAAAACATATATTTTGTCGAGCGATTTTGCTTTCCTGAGGAGCTATAGCCATTTACTTAGATCTATCACAATTCGATAGCGCAGTCACGCTCATTCGTACAAATTGATCACTATAGAGCAATTAATACGTTCACGTCAGCAATAGGCGGATTGCGATTTGCAAGCTAACCGTCTTCTCAGGTTTGCCCGGAAACTTGCGAATTTCTTTTCATCGTTCGATCCAGCAGAACCTCTAGATTCAGAATATTAAAAATTTTACAAAGCAATTTGGCCTTGTTGAGGAGATATAGGCGTTTAATTATTACTATCTCTGGTGCCACCTTCGAGGCTACCGTAAGCTCAAGTTTGCCCACTAACATATGCATTTTATTGCATCAGTCGATCCAGCTGAATCCCCTCATTCAGGAAAACATATATTTTGTCGAGCGATTTTGCTTTCCTGAGGAGCTATAGCCATTTACTTAGATCTATCACAATTCGATAGCGCAGTCACGCTCATTCATACAAATTGATCACTATAGAGCAATTAATACGTTCACGTCAGCAATAGGCGGATTGCGATCTTCAAGCTAACCGTCTTCTCAGGTTTGCCCGGAAACATGCGAATTTCTTTTCATCGTTCGATCCAGCAGAACCTCTAGATTCAGAATATTAAAAATTTTACAAAGCAATTTGGCCTTGTTGAGGAGATATAGGCGTTTAATTATTACTATCTCTGGTGCCACCTTCGAGGCTACCGTAAGCTCAAGTTTGCCCACTAACATATGCATTTTATTGCATCAGTCGATCCAGCTGAATCCCCTCATTCAGGAAAACATATATTTTGTCGAGCGATTTTGCTTTCCTGAGGAGCTATAGCCATTTACTTAGATCTATCACAATTCGATAGCGCAGTCACGCTCATTCATACAAATTGATCACTATAGAGCAATTAATACGTTCACGTCAGCAATAGGCGGATTGCGATCTTCAAGCTAACCGTCTTCTCAGGTTTGCCCGGAAACATGCGAATTTCTTTTCATCGTTCGATCCAGCAGAACCTCTAGATTCAGAATATTAAAAATTTTACAAAGCAATTTGGCCTTGTTGAGGAGATATAGGCGTTTAATTATTACTATCTCTGGTGCCACCTTCGAGGCTACCGTAAGCTCAAGTTTGCCCACTAACATATGCATTTTATTGCATCAGTCGATCCAGCTGAATCCCCTCATTCAGGAAAACATATATTTTGTCGAGCGATTTTGCTTTCCTGAGGAGCTATAGCCATTTACTTAGATCTATCACAATTCGATAGCGCAGTCACGCTCATTCATACAAATTGATCACTATAGAGCAATTAATACGTTCACGTCAGCAATAGGCGGATTGCGATCTTCAAGCTAACCGTCTTCTCAGGTTTGCCCGGAAACATGCGAATTTCTTTTCATCGTTCGATCCAGCAGAACCTCTAGATTCAGAATATTAAAAATTTTACAAAGCAATTTGGCCTTGTTGAGGAGATATAGGCGTTTAATTATTACTATCTCTGGTGCCACCTTCGAGGCTACCGTAAGCTCAAGTTTGCCCACTAACATATGCATTTTATTGCATCAGTCGATCCAGCTGAATCCCCTCATTCAGGAAAACATATATTTTGTCGAGCGATTTTGCTTTCCTGAGGAGCTATAGCCATTTACTTAGATCTATCACAATTCGATAGCGCAGTCACGCTCATTCATACAAATTGATCACTATAGAGCAATTAATACGTTCACGTCAGCAATAGGCGGATTGCGATCTTCAAGCTAACCGTCTTCTCAGGTTTGCCCGGAAACATGCGAATTTCTTTTCATCGTTCGATCCAGCAGAACCTCTAGATTCAGAATATTAAAAATTTTACAAAGCAATTTGGCCTTGTTGAGGAGATATAGGCGTTTAATTATTACTATCTCTGGTGCCACCTTCGAGGCTACCGTAAGCTCAAGTTTGCCCACTAACATATGCATTTTATTGCATCAGTCGATCCAGCTGAATCCCCTCATTCAGGAAAACATATATTTTGTCGAGCGATTTTGCTTTCCTGAGGAGCTATAGCCATTTACTTAGATCTATCACAATTCGATAGCGCAGTCACGCTCATTCATACAAATTGATCACTATAGAGCAATTAATACGTTCACGTCAGCAATAGGCGGATTGCGATCTTCAAGCTAACCGTCTTCTCAGGTTTGCCCGGAAACATGCGAATTTCTTTTCATCGTTCGATCCAGCAGAACCTCTAGATTCAGAATATTAAAAATTTTACAAAGCAATTTGGCCTTGTTGAGGAGATATAGGCGTTTAATTATTACTATCTCTGGTGCCACCTTCGAGGCTACCGTAAGCTCAAGTTTGCCCACTAACATATGCATTTTATTGCATCAGTCGATCCAGCTGAATCCCCTCATTCAGGAAAACATATATTTTGTCGAGCGATTTTGCTTTCCTGAGGAGCTATAGCCATTTACTTAGATCTATCACAATTCGATAACGCAGTCACGCCCATTCATACAAATTGATCACTATAGAGCAATTAATACGTTCACGTCAGCAATAGGCGGATTGCGATCTTCAAGCTAACCGTCTTCTCAGGTTTGCCCGGAAACATGCGAATTTCTTTTCATCGTTCGATCCAGCAGAACCTCTAGATTCAGAATATTAAAAATTTTACAAAGCAATTTGGCCTTGTTGAGGAGATATAGGCATTTAATTAATACTATCTCTGGTGCCACCTTCGAGGCTACCGTAAGCTCAAGTTTGCCCACTAACATATGCATTTTATTGCATCAGTCGATCCAGCTGAATCCCCTCATTCAGGAAAACATATATTTTGTCGAGCGGTTTTGCTTTCCTGAGGAGCTATAGCCATTTACTTAGATCTATCACAATTCGATAGCGCCGTCACGCTCATTCATACAAATTGATCACTATAGAGCAATTAATACGTTCACATCCGCAATAGGCGGATTGCGATCTTCAAGCTAACCGTCTTCTCAGGTTTGCCCGGAAACATGCGAATTTCTTTTCATCGTTCGATCCAGCAGAACCTCCGGATTCAGAATATAAAAACTTTGCAAAGCAATTTGGCCCTGTTGAGGAGGTATAGGCATTTAATTAATACTATCTCTGGTGCCACATTCGAGGCTACCGTAAGCTCAAGTTTGCCCACTAACATATGCATTTTATTGCATCAGTCGATCCAGCTGAATCCCCTCATTCAGGAAAACATATATTTTGTCGAGCGATTTTGCTTTCCTGAGGAGCTATAGCCATTTACTTAGATCTATCACAATTCGATAGCGCAGTCACTTTCATTCATACAAATTGATCACTATAGAGCAATTAATACGTTCACATCAGCAATAGGCGTATTGCGATCTTCAAGCTTACCGTCTTCTCAGGTTTGCCCGGAAACATGCGAATTTCTTTTCATCGTTCGATCCAGCAGAACCTCCGGATTCAGAATACGGACGCTGACTTCATTTTCACTGTGCTCTCACTGTAGTACAACTGCTCTGCGACAGATCAAATATTTGAACGTGAGAAATGCATTGGAGTTGTACAATTGGAGTTATATTTCGTATACCTACCGTTTCAACAATTTCATTTCCTGGCTCCATCCTCATAATGTACTTTATGCCAAAATAGAATAAAACAGATGCCCATCCTTCAGATTTCGAAACTGTTTTGTCTTACATTATCCACCTATCCTTGGCCATGATAATGTGGTAAAATAATCAGTTGCCTTAGCTGTACTGCATCCTGAATGAGAACTTCCCCACTGCTTTTCGCAGGACATCTTTCATAGGACATTGAGCTGTTTATTGATACCGTACAGATATGTAGTGAACAACGCATTTCATTGGACTGATATTTTATTTAACCTAATTAAGCAGAGGATTAAGATATCAAAGACGCATGTCAAACACAGAATATTATATCACTGACGAATTTGTCACTGTTGATTGCATGCCGTTGGTTACAGTTCAGTTCTGAAATTTTTTAAACACTTAGAACTTTCTTGCCATATTGTAAAATATCCAAATCATGTGTTTGTAAATCAGCGTGAAAATATTCGAAACTGTGAATGATCAAAAAATAACCGAGCGATTAGCATTCGCAAAAGATGAGAAATTGTTGTTCCGGTTGTTGAAGTTATTGCCGTTCTCAAAACCTGCGAAACCAGACTGCCCGAAGCCAGACTGCCCGAAGCCAGACTGCCCGAAGCCAGACTGCCCGAAGCCAGACTGCCCGAAGCCAGACTGCCCGAACTGCCCACCGAAACCTTGATTGAAAGCAGCCGATTGGGCACCGAAGCCACCGAAGCCACTCTGTCCAAAACCGGCTTGACCGAAACCACTTTGTCCGAAGCCGGTCTGGTTACCAAAGCTACCTTGCCCAAAACCGCTTGAAATCCGAAGCCGGTCTGGCTACCAAAACCACCCTGTCCGAAACCAGCTTGCCCAAAACCGAATCCATTCTGGTTTCCGAATCCAGCCTGTTGTCCAAAGCCAAACCCAGTTTGACTGGTGGAATTACCCGCCTGACCTCCGAATCCTTGCTGTTGTGTGAATCCACTTGCGAAATTCTGTCCGGCAGTACCAAAGCCCTGATTGTTGAACGCCATATCTAACCGATGAAAATCGCTGAACGAATCGAGCACAGTACGACCCCTTCGACTGCTTCGCTAAAAGCGTAATGGCGATAAGCACCTTTTCGAGGTTATTTATACTCTTCTTTTAAGCAAATTCTTTTGCTCTTCTGGCAGAATTTGCATTGCAGATTTTACATGATGACGTTACTGTTGGCTGATATATACTATCAGAATGCAAAAAATAATTTTCATTTGAAAATTCCCAATTCAAATTTTTTGCTGGACAAAAATTCAAAACTTCTTCATTATCAAACATTCAAAATTTGTTTATTTATCAAAATGTATAATTTTTTCAGATGAAATCATAAGTGATCTCATTGAATTGACGATTGAATTTGTTCTGTATTCAGCCGACCACAGTCCTTCTGTCTCACGTTTCCGACGACCAATAAAGAAGCGCGAGAGAGAGGTTAGTCGTGGTAAGTGTGATAACTGGAGTGATATTAAAGAAGCTTGCTTATTTGTGATATATGCATTAATTATTCCAGTAAATGTATGAATGAAACATTTTGTGATCATTTATCAATTAACAATTATTTGCTATTACTATCACGCTGCTGATCTGCAGTTGATTAAATGCTTGAACATGACAAACACACTGGATTTGTACAATCGGAATTTCATGTTGTATATACCGTGACCGGTCAATCTGTCTGAACACATTTAGTCTAACGACAGTTTGCCTAATGACACATTGTCCAACGGACAGTTTGCCTAACGGACAGCTTGCCTAATGGACAGTTTGCCTAACGGACATTTTGCCGAACGGACAGTTTGCCTAACTTACCGTTTTTTAATGAATATTCCGTCAGGCAAACTGTCCGTTAGGCAATTTGTCTTTAGGCAAACTGTTGTTAGGATAAATGTCTTTAGACAGATTGACCGGGTACTCGTTTATCCTTCTTCTTAGAAATCACCGGGCAATAGGGGAGAATAGCTCAAAACATCTGTGCAGCCAAATCAATGAACGCAGTTGGAATTTCATGAAGACGGATGATTTCCGGTGCTATTATTTTTTACTGTTACTTGGACGTCGAGTGGTTGTTTTGTCGATCGCTGCGAGCGATCGGTGGAATATTTATTTTATTAGAGTTATGATTATTTATTGGATTGATATTTGGCTACGATCAATCATGCAAGATATTCATGGCAACTAGTTAATTACTCGGTTGTGTTCGGTTGGCCTGCTTGCCTAGCCAGCGGGGTGGCGTAAATTGAGGCTAGAACAATGTGCACGGAAACGCGGACATTGTGGCCAGCAACATTACAAACGTTTGATAGCCAGGCCAATCCAGTAATCCAGTAATTATTGTTAGCTGAGCCGAAAGAAGAACACCAAGGAAGAGAATTTCAGTGTTATTTGTGATAATGGAGAGGCGTAAACTCGTAGAGAGTTGGATTTGCTGATTAAATAAATATCGTCGCTTCAGCAGTTGAAATTCTAAACGATTCCACTTTTTGGCTGCTTCTTCGTACTGTATTTTATGCGATCAGCACATGATGCGAGACTCACGTCTTTCAGATTTCAAAAAGATTTTGGTCCACATTATCCACTTATCCCTTGCGATGAAACGTGGCAATATAATCAGCAGTTTTAAATCTACTCTATCCTAAATAAGAATCTTCTCGCTGCTTTTCCCAGGATATCCTTCACAGATTATTGCGGCTCTGGTTGATAACATAAGGATATGTAGTGAACAAGGCAACATTTGATTCGACTGATATTTTATCCAATCTAACGAAACAGAGGATTAAAACAACAAAGACGCATGTCAAAAACAGATTATTGTATCACTGATGAACGGGACTGCTGATTGCGTGTCCTTGATTTCAGTTCAGTTCTGAAATTATTTAAATACTCAGACACTTCATACCATATTGTGAAACACCCAAATTAATGTTTATAAAACTGTATTAAAACATTTGAAACACTGAATAGTCAAAAAATAACCGTGCGATTGGCCAAAGTTGAAAGGTTGTTGTTCAGATTGTTGAGATTATTGTTGAGGTTGTTCAAATTATTGCTGAGATTGTTGAAATTGTTGGCGTTATCGAAACCTGCTTGCCCGAAACCGGTCTGCCCACCGAAAGCGCCTTGATTGAAAGCAGCCGATTGGGCACCGAAGCCACCCTGACCTCCAAATCCGGTCGTTTGACCGCCGAAAGCGGCCTGGCCAGCGAAACCAGCTTGACCAAAGTCAGTGCCGAAGCCAGTCTGCTGTCCAAAACCGGTTTGACTAAAGCCACCCTGTCCAAAAGCAGCTTGCCCGAAACCGCCCTGTCCGAAAGCGCCCTGTCCGAAAGCGGCTTGAGCTCCGAAGCCGGTCTGGCCACCGAAACCCCCTTGTCCAAAACCACCTTGTCCAAAACCAGTTTGACCAAAACCGCCTTGAGCCCCTCCGAACCCGGTCTGCTGGCCACCAAATCCGGCTTGTCCAAAACCGGCTTGGCCCTGTCCGAATCCAGCCTGTTGTCCAAAGCCGAACCCAGTTTGACTAGCGGAACCACCAGCCTGACCTGCGAATCCTTGCTGTGTGAATCCGCTTGCGAAATTCTGTCCAGCACCACCAAAGCCCTGATTGTTGAACGCCATATCTAACCGATGAAAATCACTACACGATTCGAGCACCGCACGACCCCTTCGACTGCTTCGCTAAAAGCGTAATGCAGACAAGCACCATTTCGAAGCTATTTATACTCTTCGTCTAAACAAATTCTTCTGCTCACCTGGCATTGCAAATTTTACATCTGCAACTTAACTGAAGTATAATATTAAAATGCAAAATTTTCCAATTGTTTTTTATTAGAAAATTCCGATTGCAAATTTTTGCTCTTTGCGAAAATTCAAAATTTGTCCATTAATCAAAATTTATAATTTTCTGGATGAATTCATAATTGATTTCATCGCACTGATAATTGAATTTGTTTTGCAATCAACCTCGAAGAATCATTCCGTCTCACATTCCCTACGACCAATGAACATGAACGAACCGTGACCGGACAATCTGCCTAAAGACGTTTTGCCTAGCGACAATTTGCCTAAAGACACACTGCCTAACGGAAAGTTTGCCTAAGGAACAGTTTACCTAGTAGACGAGATAACCATTAAAAAACCGCAAGTTAGGCAAACTGTCGTTAGGCAAGATGTCTTTAGGCAGATTGACCGGGTACCGTTTATTGCATCTTCCTTCTTCATGAGTAATTGAATTTGTTGTTAAATTTCATTTTTTTCATCGCCGAAGGATGTTTTTTTTCATTGCTTTTCGTTTTTGATGACCGGGCTCATGTTGTTTCTGCAATGGATAAATAAAGTTGTGAAAATACTTGTTTCATTCCAGAAAATTAATTTCTTTCACGCCATTGAGGAATTTCCGGACCGGTTCTCTTTTTGTTCCTGACGCTATACGTTAAAATTGTAAGTTTCTGTATCAGGAGGGGGGGTAACGGCGGCATGCCAGATCATCAAAATGGGTAATGAAGCAGCCAAGCGTGAGAACCACTAATCTACACTCCATATCCACATTGACTGTCTCCAATATATTGTATAACACGGTCGCATTTCCAAGCAAATAACAACCACCAAATACCCACTCGTTTGTATCTTACAAAACATCACATACACACAAAAACAGTGAACCAAATCGCCACAAAACCTTTTGTATTTTTGTATTAATATTAATATTATTATTTTTGCTGTTGTTATTATTCTTATTACTGTTTGTGCTGTAAAAATTTGACTTTCGGTCGTAAGATTTTTTGCCAAATTTGCGCGATATATGTAAAAAGAGCCGTCGTGGCTATCGATATTATCAGCATCCTTATTACCGTTTCATTGCTCCTTCAATTATAATATTAGTCGTAATGATAATAATAATTGTAATCATTTTGATTATAACCATCGTTGTAATCACGATTATTATTATTATCGCCGTTCAGCACCACAAATGATTTTGTTTTGAGTTTAATAATAATCGTTATTAATGTCATATATATAATTGTGTGTTGTGTATGTACGGAATTGTGCAGTTGATTGTTTTGTGGTTCGTTTGTTTTATTATGCGGATTATTGAGAAATATCGAAATAAACTTATTGCGGTGAGTGTCTCATTTCATTATAATTCGATGTTTTATGCAAATCCAAACGTCGTGACCATTGTTGTTATTATTATTAATGTTGAGATTAGCCATTCAAAAAGGCCAGTGATGCCCTCAACGCTGATCCGCTAACAAGAGAATGTTTGGTCGGCTGAAAAAAAGTGCGCTATCGGTATTATCGTCAAAAAATCAGCGAAATCATACGCTGAATCATGATGAAGCAAAATTATTCAGCTGACCGCTGTAGCTATCGCTGCTTTTGAATACTCTCTCAAAATTTGTAATTGCACCATTTATGTGCACGCGAAAAACCTCATTAACGCCAATGAACAGTTGAGAATTTTTATTGAAAATTTTACTGAAAAATTTATTGAATTTATTCGATAACAGATGATCACCAATCAGCAATAAAAACAAACACGACTAATTTGATAAGTTCACCAAAGAGCAATCATCTATCAAATTTTATGCATCTGCACACATCCATCCACTTAACGTTTCTTCGATCTTTGCTTATTCCAACTTATTCACGACATCTCATCAGCTCTTTTTCATACTCATAACCTAATCGCATTAAACACATCGATCATCTCCTAAGCTCCAAACAATGATGCCTTCCAAATTTTCCCTGTCAAGTGCAGATGATAAAATTTGATCAACAATAACAATAACGATGACAACATCAAATTGGAATATTTCAATGAAACCGAAACAAAAACACTTACAATCTAATTATAATACATTGGACTCGCTGAGAATACTTAAAATAATAACAATAATAATAGACTCATTTCGCTGAATCGCTGACCAAAGACACTGTCGGATGCTATCGCTAAAAAATTCGGCTGTTTGAACACAACAGCGCTCTAGTGCCCATCTCTGGTTATCTTCTGCTTATAAGTAATCCCAGATATCAAAAATGAAAGATGTTTTTACACAAAATCATTCAGCGACATTTTATCTCGCTTTGCCAATCCAATTCAATCAAATGCGTTCTGATGAAGCAGGGTTATCGCCGAAAATCTGCACTGTTCCGTGACAACTTAACTATCCTTTAAACGTTTCATCGAGAATTTTCGATATTCGATCAGAGACATTTGAGTGGAGTAACGTCAGCATTCATCCGAAACGGCACACAAAATGGTCGTGCAGAGAGTGGATTCGTCGTCTTCGATTCAACGTCGCACAATACAACAATGTAACACCCAATTTATGCTCACTGAAATGTTTCCTCAAATTGAAACGCGTTCACTGTTCAGCGATCAAATGTTCGTTTTACATTTTACTTGTCAGATGAAACAAAAAAGATGATAATTATGATTTCGCTTACTTTATGAATCACCAATCGTCTTGACTCAGTACACCACATTCACAATAATTGGATTGTGATCTCGATCATCAAGGCGGGTCCATAAATTGGATTCGTTGATATCGCTTCATATTCATCTTTATTGCTCACCAAAACACATTGCAGTGGGCAGAATTTCCTCCTGAATTACAACTAATTTTGAGCACAAAAATATTTCAGTGAGCATTTGAAGCAATGAATTTTTGGCAAATATTTTGATATATTTGTATTCTTTTTAAATATTAATGGTCCGTTCGTTGTGGTACAGAGGTGAATTGCGTGTTGTTGGTTGAATTAAATAATTAGAATAAATAACGTTTGAGATCATTGGTACCGAAGGAGAACTGATAATATGAAATTGAATAAAAAGAAACTGAACTAAATTTGAACCGATAATTGGAAAATAAATAAGAAACTAAGAATAATTTGATGGATTTTTGAATTTTGATTTGGTAGAATTTTGGGACTGAAATAATTTGATGTCGAAATTGTTGCACAAAAAGTTCGTTGCAAAGGCCTCAAAACGCTGTTCTGCTTGAAGTGATTCGTTTTTCCATTCACAACAATTAAATTCGCATCGCGCTGTTCATTTCTCAGAGATTTATAATTAAATATGAATTCAACGATATTTTTGAAAGATTATTCGCGAGGAAAGGAACGCCGATCAGTTTTATAACGGCGCAGATATATCACCGCTATCACCACACTCATTTTCGCATTTCATTGATACAATCAAAAACCAAAAAGAACCGATCCAACATATTTTAATTACATTCCAATAAAATTGTCTGCATAAACATCACATCAACATTACGAACCGAAACTGTTTCAATAAACAAACTCAATTCGCTAAGATGTTGAACTGACCTGATGGATTCTTGCCAAACTCGCATTTCAAGGACTGATTTGACCTCTTCCGTGAGCGTCGAAGGCCAAGGTACATGAAAGGAGTATGTTAAGAAGGCTCCAACGCCTTTCAGCTCGTCCCCAGAACGAACAGCTACAGTCGGTAGACATTCGAACCATTTCCTTAAAACGCATACCAAAATAAATCAGCAGCCATAATTGTAATATAATTCAAAGATACCGCAAACACTGATCAAAGACAACTCGGTTTCTGAATATCGTTCACATGATTAGTAGTGCAAGGATGGTTGTTCTGCGAATGTCAAATTTTAAACAGCTGGAGTTGGGGCGGTCAAATGACGAATCGTCAGCAGTATATGCGATAACGGTTTTCATAATGTCGGAAGAAAGCCTGGGTGCCGACTGAAGAATTTCGATATTGGAAAACGAAATGGACAAATTATGCGGCGAAATGATGTCATCGACCAACTCATACAGATATCTTTGCATAAAGGGAATGCATCGAAATGTGTCAGCATACCTTCTTGTTTCCATAAGTCTTTCATCATTTCCATCGATGAACTGAGCATCCGAAATTGGATGTATGTCGTCGAATCGATATGCCGACGGCAATTCCAAAATCTTTTCGCTAACAATTTTTTGTTGTTCCTCTTTCATGTAAAAGAGGTGGCTTGTCCAAAACTTCCATTCATGCGTGTTATTTGTTATTTGTCTCAACAATTTGACGAACTGAAAGCAAAACTTCCATTACAGTCCATGGAAATGGCAGCGATAGTGAAATGAGATAAAACTTGAGATTCTCAGTGATCATAAAACTGCGTGAAAATAATAGTTTGATTGGATTCGTTGATGAAAGGAACGGATCGTAATGAATGCTCAAACTCACGAACTTTTTCTCGCAAATTACTTGGCATGCATAAATATATTTTCCCAGGTACCATTTCGTAACACTCGTTGAATTGTTCAAGCGCATTTTTGAACTGATCCTCTGCGATCGCTTCCAAAGGGTTCGTCCAAATAGTAATAAAACTGAATAATTCAAAATACTAAATTCACACAATAATAATGTTGATTATTGAAGATGAGCGTTGGAAGCGAATTTGTATTCGTTTATAGGAAGGTGACTGACTTGCTATAGGAAGGTGACTGACTTGCTATAGGAAGGTGACTGACTTGCTTGACATTTATCAACGAAATTCAGTTTGCACATCACAAAAATATTATATCAGAACAACAATTCGGATTCAGATATTTGTGTTTATGAGAGCACAATATAATATCTAATTCTGAATTGTTTGAATCAATGAAATGAATATCTTTGTGGGATTGGACGCGGTTCATCAAAAGAATATTGCGTTGGTGCGTTTGCATAGATTTCATTGAACGGGGTTCATAATCAATCTTGATCAAAACAGTTTCAGTTTAGATATATAAGGGAAAGAACTAACTCAACACCCAAATCAGGTAGAACGCCGAACCAGAAAACCGGATTATATGACGGGTACCCAAACAGGCGGACGAAGCCTGGTGAGCACCTAAAATGATTAACATCTTCTTAAATCAAAACGAATGTTCGTTTGTTGCAGAAAAAAAGACTTTGATATCATTTTAAAAAATTATCTGCATAAAATCAGTCAGCACAAAATACCGAATTCATCTGATTTCATTTACGAATTTGCTTAATCATTTATTTGAAGAGAAATAATTCGAAAATTGTCATTTCTTTTAATGGAATTTGAGATATTTAAATGCTTCTATGAATACCTTCTCATGGCCTTAATAAAGTAATCAACCGGTAACATGTGCGGGTTATTCTCCGTTAAAACCACTGCTTGATGCAGATATCCACCACTCGTATATTCGCGCAGCATCGGCATCCTTAAATTCTAGATATTTACGATCAATACTAAAATTACTCTTATCAGTGATTAGTATTATCATCACCACAAACTTCGTTTTCAGTGATATTACGGATGGCAACAAAATCGACAACGTCTTTTTTGAGGAATACTGTTTAATGGAATATTATTATAATAGAATATAGATGGAATGTTTGAGTATCAGTGAAGGGGTCATCAAAACGACATAGCTATAGGCTGAATGGTCTCGACGATAGCTCAGGTGTAGAGCACCGAACCGGTAGTTGGTACGTCACGGATTTGATTCTCGTTCGGGGGGGGGGGGGGAAGTTTTGCTCAAAATCGAGTGAGATGACAATGTTATTGATACACTGAATAAAATTGGTGGTAACAGATCGCAATGAAAGACGATACCTCAATTCATCAACATGTCCGCGAATACACGTCAACTGCTGGTGGAATTCGTTTTGCATTTCGAGTTGTTCCATCTAAAAAGTTGCACCGTATGAAATTCACTGTCTTATTTTGATTACAGTATACGATTATAACTACGGTGGCAATATATCCTTTTAGCAAACTAACTAAAAATTGAGATCAGATATGCGGATAACTGTGATGATTGAAACGATATCCATAATGGTGACTGAATGATGATCGTAAATATACAATATGGCCATTCAAGAGAGTAAAGCAAAAACCTGAGACTGTTTCATTTCGATAATTTGCTTGTCGATTTCGTTCCTCATCTGTTTGCCAATTTTCAGTAACTCCTCCCGCAATTCCATATTTTTAGTTGTTATCATCTGAAAGTTCGTCAGTTAATGCGTAATGCATATGGTCATTGGGAAAACATTCATTGATAATTCCGTTCGTAATACAGGCTGAGGCAAAAAATTGACACATTTCAAGGTGTAATAAAACACAAGAAATCTCTTTTCACTGTCTAAATCCACACGTCACCAGCATTTTTTAAAATTTTGCTCTAAAAAGTACATCCAACAAATGTTTCTCGCTATTTGCCACACACTGGTCGAAACGCCCGCGAAAGCTTTCAATAACTGGATGGATCATGTCAGGTGGAATGGCAAGAATTTCCTGCAGAATGGCATGTTTTAGTTGTTCAAAAGACCGATGACGGTGATTGCAAACTTCTGCTTCTAGATATCCCACCGAACAAGTCAAAACACGGCTTCAAATCAGCTGATCGAGTGGGCCAACCGATATCAGCGCGCAATGGGATCAAATGAGCGGGGAACATCTCCCTCGTCGAACGTCTCGATGTATGCCCTGTTGCACCATCTTATTGAAACCTATCATTACTTTTATCGTCAACTTTGTCCAATTCTGGTCTCAGCAACACAAAATATCGTTTTGAGGTAACAGTCATTGTGAGATTGTCTCCGAAAAAAAACGAAAAAAAGGAAATTGACGAATGTTTCAAAAACATTTGTTGAATGTACTTTTTAAGACAAAATTTAAAAAAATGCAGTTGACACGTAGATTTGGACAATAAAAGTTTTGTTGATTACGCATTCCGTTGTGGTTTTATTACACCTAAAATATGTCAGGTTTTTTTGCCGCCTCACCGTGCACCTATAAATAAGATTATCAACGAAATGACTGCAATCGCTCGACAGCTCAATCTCTCTGTTCATCTCTACTCAACATGCACAACAGTAATACATCTGCAGTGCGATATTGTTACTTTGGAAGAGAATCCATGAGAAATATTACCTGCTCCAGGTGACTTTCTGGTCTCACCAGATCGCTTTGCAACTGCAGATTTTGCAGTCGCAGTTGATTATTTTCAGCGATCTCTCGCTGAAGTGCCGCTTCGAGGCTTCTTATCCTTAAATGATCACATTATTATTGATAACAATTCAGTATCATTGATCACAGCCGTGATGCGATAATATTACATCAGAATGTGAATAGTGCCGTTGTAGAGCCTTAATGAACTTGCTTCCAGTGAAAACCCTTCTCAAGAGATGAGTGATCAGTGAACACATCATTGAATTTCATTTAATGTGCAGAGGGCGATTTCGGTAACATTCAAAAATAATGATGAATAATATATGATAAAAAATAATCAGACTCAACAATATTGCGAGTAACAGACCTTTCCTGTTGAGCATCCACCTGCTCCAACAGTCTCGTAATCTTCTGGTCAAGACTGTCCAGCATGTCCATTTCAGAGTCCGACGAATCCATCGTTGTTTCAGTGATTCGAGAATCTCGTTGCTGCTGTAAATATTTCAAAAGAAATTATTCATCCAAACAACTTGAACATATTTTAACGGCGATCCGTTTAGCTTACTATACTGCGTCATGAAAAGGGTAGTCACCTGTGCTCAATTCGTTCAGAACTCAGATGAGTCCCTCCACCTATTCAGTTTCGAGATAGTTTCCAGTGATGGGTTGTTACTTGGGAGTGGGGCCGTGTCGATAGCCTAGCAAACGATTCAACCAGTCCCGAGAATTCTCATGTAGCTCATCCAAACCTCACTTCACTCATACTAATCACGAGCAAATCAATATGCCAGTTCAGGCATACTGAAATGACTCGAATGCATACTCATGCAAAAGTTTATGTGCTAATCGGATTGATAAGCGATCGAGATGGCGACGTGGAAGGGCACTTAATGAGGACAAAAAATATGAAAAAATCTACCGAACAAAATCAGTAAGACGGCAATAACATTTTAATGGATTTTGTTGAGAAGATTGTGACAAACAAAGTCATTTTTCTGTAAAAATGAGTGTAAGCATTCCATCACGCGATTATGCTCTATGATGTAGCCATCAAAAACGGTTTCCAACAGTCATAAAATCACCGCACCAATTTTATCAACAATCGAACGCCCCTTCAATCACTAAATTACTCACATCTCACATTTCACCCTCATATCTCGCTTCCCCTTTGTGTTTCGCAAAAATGCTTTGCATATTCGTGATCAGCTCGACGAGATCTACAAAATGATATATATCTTATCCCGAAACGTGGGGGTAAGTTCGTGACCTTCCTGGTGAAGTAGGGAGAATTCGTATATCGAGTGGTTGGACGATCACAAGAAACGAAACCTTTACTTGTACGAACACTTAGTAACAATAAATATCACTTCATCGAAGGGGTACACTTCCAAAAACAGTCGCAATCCATCGAATGGGTCACAGATTAGTGATGATAAATAAATCCTCGACATCAATACATCGAGTTGCTTAGGGATTAATGATGATAAACAAGATCTTCGAAATGAATCAATCACTCGAAATGCTCAGGGAATAATGATAATAGGCTAAAGGAACAAAGACGAGGCGATGATAAGATATTACGAACAAAATAACATACAATACTTTCAAAATATTTCAAAAATAGAATATTCAAGTGATCGTGAATATCCTAATTCACGACACTCCCGAGCCTGAAAATGATGTCAAATATCACAATTGTCGAAAGCGTCGTCTTTCTCGATGAACAGTTTCGTGGGTATTGTTGATGGACTATATCTCACTTTCCACGTCTGATTAGTCGAGTTCTGGCAACGCTGAAAATGCTGAAAACGGTTTTGTGATTCCGGTTGAATCTCCACGGGACGATGTTGGTTATTTCGGCGTGATTGTTTCCTTCGGAAGCACAGTATGATTTTGAGACAGTTCATATAATATCCAACTGCGGCGATGACGACCAGTACAATTATTATTACTGCGATTCCCGTAATAAACTTCCAGTGATTAGCGATTTCCTGCAGTTCATTTTCGATGATCTGCACTGTCTTATCGACCGACTGTTCTATATCGAGAAAGAACAATTCGGTTTCGTCACAGATCGTTTCAATCATCCTGGATTGTTTATCTGCTCTCTGTAATGGTTCGTTCACGAAATCGTTTTGGTGGGTTGCCATTTTAATGGCTGCAGAGATTTGCTCTTCGGTGATCGTCGGTAAATTTTTTGCCTTGAAGATGATGTCATCGTGTTCCAATTTGAGTCTTTCTTCTTCCTGAATGTTTTGAACATTGCGATGTTGCTTTATTGTGCCGCACTTTACTATGGTCGAACTGAATTTCAAGTCGGTTGATCGTGCTTTCACAAATGCGATCCGATTTTTGATTCTTACTGGAAGTTCTGAGTAGCATGTTCCATTGACTTCGTGAGTGCTAAAGATTTCGTCTATGTCGATATTTCGGCATGGAAATATCTTCATAGTACCTCCTTCATTTTTCGCACTCATGTCCGTTCTTCTGAGAAAAATTCGTGCCGCCGTAGTTGGGTCACTTTGCGAAATCCATTCAATGATATCGTGTATGTAATTTCGGGTTTTGCAGATGACTTTCCTCGTTTCCACCATATCTCGAGTTTCCATAGTCTTTAAATGATCATACAAATACTGAAGTTTCATATTGATAGGGTCAAATTTCTTGTCGTCAGGGACATCTTGCATGAAAAGTATTTTTCCCAATTTGCTTTCGAATTTGTTGTGGCTCATTATCTTTTCATGCTGGTCCTCCCGACTGGGCGAAAAATCAACGACTATGCCGTTTTCCATCAGTCTTGGGCTAGTGAAGTTGCACACTTTAAAATTTGTAGTGGAATTTTCGGTGGGAACTAGTACTGCTTGGATGGCGGGAATTGTGATATGTCGATCGATTATTGCGTCGTAACGACCAAGAAACTTGTAGTAACAAAGATTGTGATTGGATGGGGGTGTCCATATAATAGTTTCTTGCGATTTAATGCATTCTCCTTTTGTGATGTTGCATCCAGCCGTTCTGCTGAAGGTGTCGAATAATTTGATCTGACCGATTTCAAGGCGATAATTAATGGTAGATGTACAACGAGTACCGAAGAATCCAAAGCTGTAAGTTGTAGGATTGTTCGATCTCCACGTGTAGTTGTCGACCTTTATCAACGATATGTCGTTGAGTTTCTTTTGCATGGTTAGCAAGGGACAATCACTGACGTTGATACTTTCATACGAAAGTCGATCGTTGTTGACACTAAGTTTCTATCGCAAGAATGAATTTGTGCATACTTCTCGTACGATTTTTGTGCAGTATGATCCGTTAACTTTCTGCAAACGATCGAGTGTATACATCGAGAAATCGGCGTTTTGGTTGAAGTCGATCGCTAATGCTACAATTCAAACGTGGAGGGAGTGCTACAAATTTACCATACGAGTTCGATGGACAAATCTGATATGCGGTCGTAAATGAGATGGTGAGTAGTAGTGCGAAGAACGATGCTAATCGCGGTATTGTTCGTGAACGTAGTACAAGAGGTGAATTGTCGTATTGCAGGCCCGCTGCGGTTATCATGTTTATCTTGTTAATGCTGCGAAGTTGGTGTATCCAATTTTGCCTGTATCTCAAGTGGATAGAGGAGACTGATAGGACGGGTGACTTTGCGGGAATTTGCAAGTTGTACTGTTGCCGAACGGATGGTTCCATCTGAGCTGGGTAGTAGCTGGATAATTCTTCCAAGAACCCAAGTGGCACGGGGTTGATGTTCTTCTCGTATAATTACCACTTCATCGCGTAGTGGGATTCTGTCTGTTAATAATCGTCCTTGTTTATGTTCTCGTTGAGTACGTTCTCGTAGAACATTGAGATATTGCGTGGACCATTCGTTCGAAAAGGTATCTAGTTTCGTCAGTGAAGAGCGCCACATCTGAAAAAGCTGTTCTCTCAGGCTTGCATCATCAGGATAGTAAACTGATTCATTATCGGACTGTGGACCACTTTGTACACTATTTTGTGGTTGCAAAAGATCAATCGGTCTTATAATCGTGATGGGTTCTTCAGATACATATGTTAATGAACGGCAGTTCACGATGCGTTTGATTTCGGCAGTGAAGGTTTGTAGATCGTCGGTGCTGATGAATTTTCGTCCGATAGCCTTCTTCAACAAATTCTTCGTGACACCGATCATTCTTTCATAGATTCCTCCTTGCCAGGGAGCATAAGCTGG